>KV424757.1:0-45617 GCA_001632445.1 Peniophora sp. CONT | reverse complement strand
GGGTATTTAAGAGAAGAAATGAGCCGGGGAGCGAGCTCGACGCGTTGGGCGTCGAGAAAGGCGCGCTTGATGGCGGGCTGATGGCGGGGAAGGCGGCGCGCGGCGGGAAAGCCACGCGAAGTCGCAAGCAAGCCACGCGTGTGGGCGCCCGGGCCTCCGGAGCGGTCGCCGAGTGGACTGTTCGGAGGGTACACCTTATGACGCGAAGGCATCGTAGTGTAGAGGTGTGCGCTGCGGTGTAGCGCGTAGAACGATAGGAAACGGATAGTTAGCCACATCTGACGACCATCACATACACGGCTAATTAGCTCTGATGGGACACACGGACAGGTGCATTTCCAGCGCTAGTGCGAGACGACAACGCGCCTCTTCGTCCGCAGATTTCAACCAAACCTGGCATGGGCATCTCATGCGAACCAGACGCGGTAAACCCAACATTCATGTCCTTCTGACTTCCATCTGATCCAATATCCGGCATTGGGTCTGTGCTTTACAACGCTGATTCCGCGCTGTACTTCTGTTCTTTCTGGCTGAGCGACGCCGATAGGTAAGTGCCACCCGTTCACTTCCGCTAAAGGATCATGATACTCATGACCGTTGTCAGTCGATAGTGTGCGCACTTTCTAAAGTCCCTACCGTTCTGCGTATTCAATCTCTCCGTATCAGCTGTGAGTTGCTCACACGGTCTGAAACATAGCTTAGGTACCAAAGTTCCGAACATCCTACAGCTCCCGCGTCGTGACATTGGGCGCATTCACGTAATAGCCCTTCCATCGCCATATCCCATGTGAACTCAGGCCTCAGGTCATCCATAAGTAAAGGGATTCGTCGGTGTGCACCCTAATTCACCGCACTTGATCTTTCACCGAGCCTGACAATGCCGAAGAAGAAGAACCATGCCCGCTCGGCGCGTGTTCCTTGGGGTCTTACTCCCGATATGCGCTGTCCTCCTTCAAATTCCTATCGAGACACCCGCAAGTCTTCGGAGGCGAAGGAATGGGGTAAAGACCGGATTCACTGCCAAGCACAATAAGGCACTCACTGGTCAGCCAGGCAGTATGATCGAAGTTGGAGAGATAGACGAAAGCCTACCGGAATGGAGGGAGGAGCCCTCTGCATTGGAAAGCATGTGGGCTCTATACCTTGATCAGCAACCTCAAGTGAAAGACGAGGCAGAGCTCTGGAAAGGCGATGCGGAAGGTATCATAATCTTCGTTCGTGGCATTTATCTTCTGAGCTCCGTGCTTAGTGATATTAACTGTTCGATAGACTGGTCTTTTCTCTGCAATGGTGGCAGCTTTCGTCATTGAGAGCTACAAGACTCTTTCCCCGGATCCTTCTTCTGCCACTACTCTCATCCTTGCCCAAATATCGCGACAACTAGCTAACGCAGATGGAACTCTGCCTGCTGATTCCCAATTGCAAGACGGAGTCTCGTCCTTACCTGATACCGGAGGTGTTCGAGTCAATGCGCTCTGGATGGCTTCTCTGTGCATAAGCGTTTCTTGCGCTTTGTTTGCGGTGATGGTCCAACAGTGGGCCCGGCGCTTCCAGCGATTGTGTGATCGCAGGCCGGAGGAAGGGCGATCATCTGAAGCACTAGCACGCGTGCATATGCACCTGCATCATGTGGCGCCACAAGTCGGAAACTTTATCGAGCTCCTTCAACGGTTTTTGCATGTTGCTGTTGTGCTATGCTTTGCGGGTCTAGTCGAATTCTTTTCGCCGATCAACGGAGCTGTGGCCAGAATTGCGAAGGCTGTATTCCTCTTACTAGGTTCCACATATGTGGCACTCACGGTACTATCCGCTATCATGCCCACATCTCTGTTTCAGACACCTCTCACAGAGGATTTCTTCAAGCTTTGTGCTATCATTATTGCCTGCTACGATGCCTGTACCAAACGCGGGGCTCGCGACTTTCTAAGTTATTATTGGCGCCTTGTCCGCCCGCGTAGCTTCTCGACAAGAACGCTCGGACGTACTCTGCGTTACGGCTATCTCGGGGTCGACGAAGCATTGACTAAAGCTATTGATGATGTGCCGCTGGGAAGCATAGAGATCAGTGCCATCGTACGGATGTTCCAGCACTATAGGGCGGGTTCGCCCGATTTGTTGAGCGAAGGCGCTGGCATATACTTTGCTGGATTGTGCACGATCTGGCGCGCATTATATTACCAAGAACCTAAGAACCCACGCCCTCCGTCTGATAAAGCACTGGCGCGCATTGATGACTCTAAGGCGGCACGCTCTCTTATGAAACACATATTCGAGGCCGCTCCGCCGGATGAATGGAAGCAGTACTTTGACTCTTGGGAATCATGGCTTGTTCACGTGGGCCAGATCTGCGATTTCAAGGACAGTTCTAGCATCCAGTTCACGATATTGTGCTTTCGTACGCATTGGTTTCTATTGAAGAGCGGAGCCGTCGAACTGCCGAGCATGAACGACCCGAGCATGAGATCGCTCCTGGCGCCCAGAGATAATCACGCTACGAGCGACGAACAAGTAGAGGCGTTATACAGATCACTGAGGATGCTGCGTACGCACCCTTCTTCAGCCGTTGCGACTGCCTCTCGCTGCTTTCAGGCTCGGATTGCGGCCGGACTCGATGCGAAATGGGGATCTGCAGATCTTGGTCCACGAAGCCGGAAATACAAGGATTACTTGAGGAAGTTCGTGTCTATGCCTCATGGTCTTCGTGCCACGGTCGGACACGACTTGGCAGTGGACCCAAGCAACCGCGCTGTTGTTATTATCATTGTGCTGGCACAAGATGCCCTGGATATCAATCGGCAGCGCTTGAAAAAGAGCCGGAGTATCAATCAGGCAGGTCCTGTGCTTTCCACCATAAACTTAATCAAGGGCGTTATCGCAAAACGACCAGACGAGCCAGTTATTACTGGGTTCAATCACTTTTTGCGAACGTTTAGGGTGTCGGTAGAGTCGGGAGCAGGTAACAAAAACCATGACCAACGAAACTTCGAAGCTTTGCTTCTATCCGGATTGCAAACAGTTGAATCCCTCATCTACGGTATGGCATAAACGTAAAAAAGGAACTGGTTGCATCCTCTCGGTTGTTACATAAAGTGTATGCGTCCCCAGCATCTATAGACTTGTACTCGTAGCGTAGCGGAACTATATTTACATGAGAACTTGATGCAGACGTGATATCTTGGTACGCGGCCTCGTGTCCATGAAGTAGTAAGCACTTACCCGACATGATATACGCTGGGCCTGACCGAAGCACATTCTACGGTGGGCCTGGGCACTCGTGGACAACGTTTATCGGGCAAGTATAGCTCAGCGCGGATGAGCGTGTACTTTGGGCAGGAGCAGGCTAACTGAGCTGAGATGAACGCGGGGTGTCGTTGTGCGTGGGCCTCGAAGGCCGAGTCGACCCGCGGCACGCGGATGTTAAGTCGAGCGCCTATGCACCGCATACAATTGCAGCATTCTGGTGTGGTCATAGAGTGCTCTCAAGTCTCCTGATCTTCAGAAATCTCCCAGATGGGAGCAGCGCCCGAGGCGGTGGCCGTCTGGGAAGGGTGCCTGGACAGCGTCATGCCATGTAGGAGGATCCCGACGGCGGTGGCAAGCAGGGTGGTGTGGACGGCGTCGGACGTCTCATTCCTGGTGCAGATCGCGGCAACGAGCACGGCGACGGCGGCGGCCATGTGGCTGTTTACGCCTTGGGGAAACGCGTCACTTTGAGAGATAGCTCGAAGCTCGTCCAGGATGGCGGTGTTCCCCGTCGCGAGAGCACGACGCAGCGCGGCTTGCTGTGCGGCCACATTAGCGAAGTGCTCAAAGAGCACCATGCATAAGAACGTTGTGTATGCATCGAACTGGTCTTCAAATGCAGCACGGAAGTTCGCAAGGACCCCGCTGAGCCGTTGATGTTAGACTTATTGACGGACTTGGTCATTGATACTACTCACGCATTCGAAATGACGATGTATGCTGTCAAGCGCTGTATCGACGCAGCGATCCTGGACCCAGCCTCCTGCGCGGTCGCGCGTGTTGCAAAGCGCCATTCCAGTTTATACCATTGTCTCTTCAGTTTGACTCGTAGAGGAGCGTTCGCGATCTCATCGCTGTCCAAAGGCGAGAATTTCGCGATGTAGTCGAGCGCAACTTGTACGTCCAACATGCAGCGATTGACCTCGAGCAGCGTGGCGGGAAGCAGCTCGGCGCTCGATGTTCCCTCGGACATCTGCGCGGCAGCAGATAACACGGTTGAGAGCGAATCGAGTTCAGCGCAAAATCTGCGATACTCGGCGGGAGCTTTTTTGACTTCCTTCAGAGCGCGAGCGACATTCAGGAGTAGTTCCGCGATGGCGATGATATCTCCCACAGCGTTGCAGGTGAGCATGATGGATACTCTGGCAGATTAGAATATAGTAAACGACCTAGATGAGCGTATACGAAGCTCGGGGAGCGCCGTGCCCGGTCACACAGGCTCGAGGATGGGAAGACTCCCACAGCGCAACACCCCACTTTCGGTGCACGACATATATATACTATAAGCAAGGCCCCTAATAAGAACGTCCTCTGAGGCTCTGAGATGGCTGTGTTATCTGGGTTCAAGCAACGGTTCAGCTGACTGCATTGATGGACGAATGTTCCTTTGGCGAAACCTGTGTACATCCCAGTGTACAGCATTCATGATAGACATAGCCTGACGCAACTTGAAGGCAGTGTGCATCTTTGGTCGTGTATTCAACTTACGCTTGTTCGCAGTCGGGCATGCGCACCGCGTCAATGGGTACAGTAGTCCACCAGATGTCTCGACTATCATGGACGTGAGAGCAGGCAATCGGCACTGTAATTTAGAACCTACAGCGATGAGGAAACATGCGTATGCGGCGTGTTTTCAGCATGCCGCCGGCCTGTGGTTGACGCTGAAAGTCCACAAGACCCGAGAAGCTCCCATCTTTGGGAGTTGCAGACGCCGCGTTTCCACAAGTTATGGTTTGGTTGACACTGACAATGTTAACATGCGCTAGAAGCGTAACGAAAACTGGTACAGGTGGCAAGCGAGTAGTTGAAAAGGCTGCGAGGTGAGATCTGACGGTGACAAAAAGTGAGGCCGTACCCGGGCCCAACCTCGTAATACCTGTGGCACGGTTGTTCATTGTCCAGGAGGTCATGAATGAAGTCGTATGGAAGTCGTAGCCGAAGAGCTTGCAAGCTAACAACCATTATATCAGGGCGCATAGGTGAGGTTGACAGCCTTCTTACAGTGAGGAACCTTGACAGTAGATCGAGGTCCTTGACTGTGTCCTGTCCATCACGCATTATCGCCGTCACCGCAGATAGCCTGATGGGTGGCAGTGGTCGGGAGCATCTCGAATGTCGCAACGACGCGTCGCGCAGGAAAAGGAAACCCACGTGGTCGTACGTACGGGTGATCGCTGCGCGACAGCTCCACCTGGTCGTTGTTGTCCTCCCGCCCTCACCACCTCGCCCGCTCTCCCCGTCGCTGGTCGCCGCCTTTCAATCCTCTATACCTGAAGGGAATACCTCACTTACGGCCTTCTTTGAACTTGGAAGCAGCAAACCCAACTTGATCCGCCCTCGCAACCGCGTTCTCACCCCGTCCACCACCATCTTTTCCTCTCAACCATCACAAGCAACAATGCGTCGTTTCGCTACGGCTACTCTTGCTGTTCTCGCCGCTACGGCGAACGCCCAGGATATCAAGTTCGACTCTGAGCACAATGCTACGACCATCATCGGCTCGTGGGCGAGTGGAAGCAGGAACGTTACTACGGGCTCGGTGCGTCATTTCTTGGTGCCCTTTGCCTTTCCTCGCAACTCCCTGGCCTTAATTGAGAGGTCTACTGGGGGGTGATGAAGGCTGGAGAGGGCAGGTATACTGGAAGCAGGATAGGAATGCTGACTGCTTGGCCTTGTAGGGCTTTGCGGACCCTACGCAGATGACGTTCACGTACCCCGCCGTTTCTGGCGTTGCGTATGCCTTGTACGTCTTCGTGCCGCTTACATCCAAATATACCCACTGATTGTCTCTTAGCTCTGAGGACTACTACTATGAGCTCTCCCGCTACCGCTTCATCTCCAACGGTTCGTCCTTGTATCCCACGCTTTCCTCAATCCTGTCAAAACTGACGCGGAAATTACAGGTTCGCGACCGGACTGCGTGACGGGTACCCTCGTATGGGCGCATGGAAAGTACGATCTGTTGAACAACGGCTCAATCGTTCTTACCCCGCTCGGCGACGGGTACCAACAAGTCCAGTCGGCATGCGAGGACGGGACGAACATCATCCAGGTACGCACTCCCTCCTGATAGATCCCAAAAACCAAGCTAACGATACATGATGTATAGGACTACAACTACACCGAGCTCTTCCAATCCTGGCGTATCTTCCTGGACCCCACCGACGGTCCCAAACTCCACCTCTTCGAATTCGACGGTACACCCGTCGCACCCTTGTTCCAGACCAGCACGACGCCCGTCATGCTCCCCACCGAGAAGCTCCGCAATACGACTAGCAGCTCTGGCACGACGGTGTTGAACAACAAGAGGAGTTTCGTGGAGAGCGTTGGGGAGACGCTCATGAGGAAGAGGAGCGGTGCGAGCCAGAGTGCCGTCGTGGGTATGGGAGGAGTTGTTACAGCGCTCGTTGCGGGTGCTGTTGCGCTCGTGCTGTAGATTCCTTGATAGGCTGATGGCGGGCACGGACGCGGGTTGAGGCATACCTATACCACCTTTAGTTTCCTGTTCTTGTCTTTTATCTTGTCGTTTGAGTATACAGACTGACCGTTCCCTCTCGTTTTACGTTTGGTGCGCGTTGAGCTTCGAAATGGCATGTAAACACGACGAGAGCGAGCCGATATGTTATCTTGTATGGCTTTACTACGGCTAAGGTAAAGAACGATAGGTCCTCCTGACTGAATACAGAGGTAGCGTGAGGCGAGATGCGTGGTTGAAGGAGAAAATCGCGAGAATTCTATCTATACTTTAGCCAGATCAGGGTAAAGAATAAAGCCATACACTCGTAAAGGGTAGGTAGTAGGGAATGCCTATAACAAAGATAGATCACGATGGACAATATAGCGATGATAGCGCCAGTGACTAGTAGGAAAGTGGAAGAGGACATTGGTGGATCGTGCGCGAGCTGTTTGACTGGGAGTGTGATGGCTGGTGGCGGACTGTACGCGTGCCGTGCAGGAACAGGGATGATGAAGATACGTATCGCAGCATCGTCTACACGATCTCCGGTGACACTATCCACATACACAGGTCTGTAGTGGCCAACCCTCTCGCCCTGGACAAGTGGCGCACGACCAAGTTTACGGTGACTCTCGCGGCGTAAACCGACTTCGTACTTGGCCATGTATCTATCGAATTGCTCGTCAAAGGTCAATTCCAGTACCCCTCCGGTGACCTTTATCTGCGTTTTCTCCGCATCTTCACCCTCGGCATGTACCGCCGGCACAAGCTGGAGCTTAGCCAGAAAGAATGGGTCTGCGGCCCGCGCTTGCGAGACGTTACGCGCGTAATAGAGGGAGAGCGCCGCGCGATCGTCTTGTTCGAGCGCGATGTAACAATCGCATAATTCCGAGAGAGTATCGACGAGCGTTTGCTGTGGATTTTCATCGCGGTCGTCTGTTTCGAGTTCTTCGGCGCAGGCTAGGAGCGCCGCTACCGCATCCTCGAACGCTTGTCGGCGTCGTACACGCTCCGCAGTCTGTCTGGCCTTAAACGCTCGGGAGAGACGCGCGTGACGTGCTTCGTTCACGCGCTGACCCGTGTCGTGGTCGCGCTGTGCGATATAGCCGTTGGCGACGCCGGACCGTTCGTCGGACGTTGATGAGGCGTTCGCAAATGTAGCGATGATCTTGTTTTCGGTGACTTCTGAACCCTGCCGACGGTTGGCATTCTTACGGCGATTCTGGGAGTGTATCGTCAGACGCAGATACAGTACCAGTAGTAGAACGCCGTGGGATGAATCAGCGTACCTTCATTTCGTAGTGGCATGTACGGTCAGATCGGGCGGTGAAGATGAAGGTGAAGGTGTAGGACAGGACGTGTTAGGGAATCGCACGGCTACGTCGTGTCCGAAGGTTGATTGAGTGATTGGCGCCCAGAATGAAAGAGTTGCACGGCTTCTAGTGCTCCTACATGGGTATTGCCACGTCTGGTGCAGTGAGTTAAAAGGTCCTACAGCACGAGAGCGTTGCGCGGCGTTGTTTGGAACCTCCGCGCTAGCAAAGAGCATGTCGTTGAGTACGAAGCCAGTTTCAATATGTTATCGCGTACACAGCAATACAACCCACAACGTGAACCTGCAGCGAAGTAGGACCCATGTTAGTCGAGGCATAAGACTGGAGCGCAAACTGAGATCCTGAGAGACCGGCGATAATTTTTACAGCTCTTGAATAGAGTATCAGGTCATTTCAAGACAGCTTTCTTCGCGGTCAGACCGCTCGTTCCGGTATGCTTGACTGTGATATATCTGAATGCAACATGCACCGGGCGTCAGCGTCGTCGACGTTCAGCCGCAAGAGGCGGCGAAAGCTGCCCGCGCAGCGCGCGCTCGGTCCTCCGAGCCGCGTCGCGGGCGGTGCCTGTTCTTCGAGTTTCCCTCTTCCCACCACCACCTCCGTCTTCCTCTCCTCCTCCCTCCTCGCCCTCGCGCGCCCTCACTTATCCTTACGCCAACGATCACCAAGTGCGGATAATAATTTGAAATGAAGGGCTTCACAACAACCATCGCAACCCTCGCCCTCGCCGCCTCTTCCGTCCTGGCCCAAGACATCAACTTCGACTCTGAACACAACGCGACGACCATCATCGGTTCATGGACCTCTGGTTCTAAAGATACCACTGCGGGTCTGCGTCCGCAGACGGGATTGGGATTCGCAAACCCGGCGCAGATGTCGTTCACTTATCCGACCAACGCGGGGGTTTCGTACGCTTTGTACGTTTATCTTCGTTTATCTCCGCATGAACTATGCTTACATATGACACAGCTCGGAAGACTACCACTACGAGCTCGCCAGGTTCAGATATGTTACCAACGGTGCGTGTTTGCAGTTAGAGTCTATTTGCGGGGATGTCGGGCGGGTGGGAAGGGCGAGGCAGATCGGTTGTTCGAGAAGAAAGACGCAGCTTTCGTTGTCGAAAGCAGCCGCTTGGGGCGTGCAGAGTACTGCTACTGCTTGGACTGCGCATAGCATGCTCGAGTTCGAATATCCCGCGCTCGTGCGAGACCACACGTCTCCGGCGAATTGCGCCCGCCCTTCCACGAGTCGTCCCCGCTGCCCATCCTTGCGCATGTCTATGTTCACAATGCTGATATTTTGCTTCAGGCTCGCACCCAGACTGTATTACCGGCACTCTAGTCTGGGCCCACGGGACATACGAACTGCTCGGCAATGGTTCCATCATCCTCACCCCTATGGGCGACGGCTTCCAGCAAGTCCAGGTCGCATGCAGGCCGCAGGATAACTTCATCCAGGTACGTCTTCTATGTTCATATGATTTAAGGAAGGAATATGATGCTGATGCGTGTGGCGGTAGATCTACAACCAGACGGAGATGTTCCAGTCCTGGAGGATCTTCCTGGACTCGACCGACGGTCCCAAGCTTCACTTGTTCCAGTTCGATGGGACGCCCGTCGCACCGCTCTTCCAAGTTGTGCGTCTCTCTCTCCCTCCTTCCCTACTATCTTCGTTCATAGAGCTCGTTTCTGACTGTAAATCTTGTATGCAGAGCGCGACGCCGAACATGCTGCCCACTCAGCTCTTGAGGAACGTTACGGAGAGCAACCCGAGCGCCGGTACAACCGTGCTCAACCAGAAGCGTAGCTTGAGGCATATGGTTAAGCGCTTCACCGGTTTCTGAGCGTTGTGGAGGAGATGGGGCAGACTGATGATGGACACGGACTCTTCGATTGTATACCTCGTTTGTTTCCCCGCTTTTGAGTTGAGTCTGCGATATACGTACGCTTGTTCGCTACGGACATTGTTTGAGATATAATCTACACGGTACTTACTCGCTTGCCTCGCGGATCGTCCTGGCTTTCCAGGATCAGCCTGAACGTTCACAACGCTTACTGTCCCAGTGGAAGGCCCACATCCCGGGTACTGTACGCCACACCGTCTAGACGCTTTGTAAGATTTCCAAGGGTCGGTCAACCAGTAAGCGTTAAGGGCCTATCAAAGGCGTTCAATAGAATACGATGGTAAGTAAGAATAGTAAACACAAAATCCTCATACCCAAAACAAGATAAGATGTCCGAAAGCCCTTATGTACAACTATACCTTTCCAGTAGATACTGTTATCATCCATGCACATTCCCGCAGTACTGAAACGAGCGAACCGCTGGTTCGCGATAAGTAGGGCAGCTCAACGTCGCGCGGTAAGTATGCGCGCGGGGTTCGGGCGTGAGACGGATCACCGAGGCCAGCCCTGGGCCAGCCCGAGGTGGCACGGCGCGCGTCGTTCGTCTCGCACCTTCACGACCCTTACAGCAGCCACTAAGTACACTCTTCAGCCTTGTACCTTATCCGACACCAGAGCTATCACTACATGATTGGGTTTGGAAAACGAAAGCAGGAAACGTGCGCATGTAGTAGAAACAGTCCCACAATGTACAACTACAGTCTTACATATGACAGAGGGTATACATGGTATAGGAAAACGTCATACGAAGTACATCATCCGGTCGCATCGGGTCATATCTTCCAACTCGCTGGTATTCAAGGCTACGCGTAGGGATTCAGACAAGAAACAGAACCAAAGTTTAGCTGCATCGCGGTGTCGCCGGGATTATTGGGTAGAACACGCGTGAATATGCTCGCATACGCATAGGATAGATATCTATGGCGCTGGAGAAGGAGACCGCGAAAGATCGAGGAGAGAAGAGAGCGAAGGAAAGGCTAGGCAGTCTCCAGTACGTCTTCCCCAACACTGAAACGCCTCGTCCCATACTGCGTCGCATCTCCACGCTGTCGGTGCTCTGTGGAGTTTGTCGACATGATTCTGGTGTTCCTCAGAACCTTTTCCATATCCGATAACCTTCCTTCTGTTTCGCCCTCGCCATGCAACTCACCGACCTCGAACATGGACACTGTGAGACGCAACGCATCGTAGACGTGCTGGCAGGCCGTGTTCCAATCTGGATCATCATTTTCGAGCCTGGCCAGATACTTCGCTTGACGGGCACGCAACGTTTGCATCTCTACCTCTGGCATGGTGACTCCACCAGCTTCAGCGAGGTCGAGGAGTTCCTCCCAGATAGAGGAGCAGCGCCGAAGTATTCGTGCACGTATGGGGCGACCGACGGTCTCGTACGTTTTGAGGACATAGTCTTGGAAAGATGCGTGATGCCAAAAAACCGCGCCATCCTCGATGTACAGCACAGGATGCAGCGACTCAACAGCTGCGCTCACAAGATCCTGGTCTTCTACATCTGCACAGAGTGCCAAAATGGGTAGTACGTCAGGCCGGGAGGGTGAACAGATGACTGTTAGGAGGACGCGTTCTCTCGCATCCTTCTCGTCACAGCTGAGTTCGCTGAAGGCGTCCGCTACGATGACTTCGTACAGGTCATCAAGTATGGTGATCTGGCTATTGCCGCGGGGTTTCTCAGCGGACACACGATCCGCGAGTCGTCGCAGCGCGGACTCCTCTTCGGATTTTGTCCGGCGCACGCGACGGGCCTTGACCGCGCGAACGATCGTAGAGGCGTAGACGAAGAGACCTGCAGAAGCGTTCGCTACGTCGACGAGATAGTGTTGACCTCGATGATCAGGCAGTTCTTCGTGAAGATATTGCAGGATGTCGTTGTGTACTAGGTAACGCGGCACCTCATTGAGGCGACAAATGGTTCGTTCGCCAATGGGATCGCAAAGATGGACGATGCCGGGCTCTGGACGGCTCGTGATAAAAATGCGAAGCCCTGGGAGGCCCTTCCCTTCGCGAGATGCGGCGAGGATGAGCTCTACAAACTGTGTCCCAGCTTCATTCTCGTCTAAAGCGTCGACAACGACTACGATAGGCCGTAGACCTCGGCGATCATCCACACTCCTCGTCCATGGACCAACGAGCAGTTGGGACATCTGCACATCGAGCTTTTGATCTCCTAAATCGCGATGCTTCTGCAATGCGCGAAGTAATTCAGATGCGTAAGAGACGGAGGCCTCAGCAAGCCTGAAAGCCAGGGTAGAGACGAGCAGTTTCTCCTGCTTAGTATCAAGTTGGCGAGAGCAGAAGAACGAGACCACAGAGGGTCTTCCCGCCGCAGCGTCAAGCCGTTCGCAGATCGTATGAGCGATGGTCGTCTTTCCTTGCCCGGCAAGGCCAGACATCCAGTATACAGGCGCAGCATTTGGGCCTTCATCCAGAGCCCATGCCAAGATCTCAGTGATAACAGCATCTCGTGTACCACGCGTGCAACTTCTTCGAGAGACTGCGCCAGGTACAGCAGCGGTATATGCAGCGGCCTCCGCTCGTTTCAGATTCTGCAAGACGGCTTCCTGAACCCAAATTAGCCGTGCCATGTAAGTGATAGCGAGTCTCAACGCACCTGGAGAATCGTCTCCGTGAGTCTCTCCAAAGACAAACCGATGTTGAGCTTTGACATCCGTCAGCGGCGACCTTCACTCGGACAGCGTAGGACAAACCTGGAGCTCTTGAAGCGTACGCTCGATCTCTAGACAAATGTTCTTTATATCCCCTTCTTGCTGAGAACTGTTTGCAATACGGCGGAGTTTGCCTTGACTCATCATCTCATCGAGCTTCTCGAGGTGCCCAGCAAGTACCCTTGAAGATGTATAGCTCAGAACGAAAGCAAGCTTCAACGAGGATGGACGCGTACATGGTATACGGCTTGTGCACAAATGATGACACGGTCTCGCGATTTCCTTCTAGTCGATGAGCGAGCAAGCCTAATAACCGATCGATGTGTTGGGAAGTGCCAGCCATCCCAGATTCGTTCGATTTCGTACGCTACGATAGGTAAGATCAGATCATGCTCGAATCAGAAGAGCATTGGATGTGTACCTCGTATATGTCGATAAGCGCTACCAGTCCTCCAACGGTAGCCTTGAGAGGCGGAAATACGTCGGAACTATCTTTCAGGACGCCCAGAAGCAGCTTCGTGCCATTCCACCCTGTCTGGGCAGCTCGTCGGAAGCCCACCTTGAGGTCTGCGGGATTGAGATCAGTATAGCCACAGTACGTTAAGCACTCACAGCACTCACATACGCGATTCCGAGCTCTGGCAAAGATTGATAAATTGAATGCCTTTGATCTATTCAGCATAGATCGATTGCGCAGCAGCACGCGCACGTACTGCTGGACTTAAAATTATGGGCGCATTGGGAACCGGCGGGCTGAGCTTCACAACTGCATTCTCTGTTTTGCGGTCTAGGAATTTGGGTACATTAGCATTTGGAGACAGCGGCATGCGCTACTTGCGACACCTTGTGAGTCTTTGGGGTCCATTGTTGAGGACACGAATCGTGTGCGAACGATGGCTACGGGCGAGTGAGATCACCTCCAACAAGCAGACGAGACAAGTATTGGCTCTGGGAAAGGTAGACGATGGGGGTGGAGAGCGAGCGATGTACGCACGTTTACAGGGACTGGGCGCGTGCAAACCGCGCACACCCCACGCTGCGCGGCAATCCGTCAATCTCTGCATGGAAGCTGTGGTGCTCCTGTCAGTCGTTTCATCTCTCGCAAAAGGATCCGTCTCACTGGAATGCGAGAGATCCATCGTCTTTGAGCATATCGGTGTGCGAAGTCATCACCCGGTGGACGAGTGATGGAAGGCATGTTCACTGACGGTATGGGTGCATTTCAAGAAGTGTTGGGGTAAGCATGAGCTTGAAATCAGACGTATAGCATGTATACACGCATGGCAGAGTCGTATATGGTATAGATCGAGCTGTAATAGGGACGCCGGCGTATGCACATGACCTGCATATGTGCGGGATAGAGGAGAGCGCTTGGCAGGTAGAATATGGCCTCTGCCTCAAAAGTTCTGAGCCCGATTGGATTGCAGCGTTTTCACACACTCCTATCGGGCAAAGAACTGCAGGGCATCGACGAGGAACACAGAGCGTTGACAGAGCGCGCCGGCGAGCGCTCCGGCGAGAAAGCCCGTGCATGTAGTTCTTGCGGATAGTGGCACATATATCAAGGCTTCAGAATAGCCTGATGAATGCTTATACACAACGGCGATAACCCGTATTGAGCATTGCGAGTAAGATGGCGGTAGCAGGAGCGCAAGTGACAAGACTTGGCAAGTGCATCCGCGCTCAACGTTCAACGTCGGTATGTAGCGGTCCGTGCTCGGGCCGCACCCGCCCACGCGAGCGCAACGAGGCTCTGTGTTCCTGCGTCCTGACCGCCATGGGCTTTCCTGTCGCACAGACTGCACCTCTATAAGAAGGGCGTTGCTATATGATACATAGTCTTGCTCTGACTCTTACTGAACCTTACTGAACAATGCCAATATCTTCTGCTCAACCACTTCGCTGCTCCTTCTTGGAGCATGAAACTGGCCGGCGCTATCCCTTGACATTCTCCTTCGACCAATTCACCCAGGTATACCGAGCCCGGGTCAATGGGCCCCTCAACGGACCGCAAGAAGAACTTTTTAGGCAACTGGCGGGCTGGTTGATATTCACGCCCGAGCTGAGCAGCTATGACCCCGACACGTACGCGTGTGTGTTGGATCTACACCTCGAGGAGGTTATGCTTGATATCGTGTCACGCGATGATTTCTACGAGGAAAATGACGTGCGTGCGCATCTGCATCATCCGCTGTGATATGCGATATCCGCGACTGGCCAGCAGCTTGTTGACTCCTGCAATCCGCCCGTCTAGATGGTCAGCGCTGCCATCGTGCGCGGGCTTAATCGCACGATGATTTGGACATACACTCATGAGAAAGAGTCGCCGCGCGAGGTTGCCGCTGTACAACGTGTCGTCTCCCGAGTGGAGGGTGTCTGCGAGGCTATGTGGAGAAACCGGCAGCGCTTGCCTTATACCTGGCCATACCGTACCGATAACGCGGATGAGGAAGAACCCGTTGCCGCCCTCTGCATTTTGCTCATGCATAGTACGTTACTACCAAGGCCGCCGTTATACCTCTATCTTCCCAAAATCAAAGGCTGACGCTAGTACGTCTTACTAGTGTGCAACCGCACCAAGCCGCTGTATGTCCCCGATATACTCCTCAAAATGCTCCTACATGTCTGGCTCGCGGTACCGTATCGTCCTAACACGCTCGACAACGCATTTGAATACCAGACTCAGGTCGTGTTTTCCAAGTCTGCCAATGATTCCGACATCTACATTCGCGAGACTATCGTAGACGGCATCGGCGCGGACGTGTTCATATTACGCATTATCGAGGACTTAAAGCGCGAAAATACATCCGATCGATACTTCGCCGCCCTTCTCGAGGCTCTTCGCGTCCTGGGTCTCAGTCAACCGCTGCTACCTTACTTCGCCAAATACGAATGCCTGGATGCCGTCGCGTCGACGCTCCAGACGCGTTGCGTGCCGGGTGGTGACCAGCAACGTGCGGTTCTATACGACCATGCACTCGCGCTTATCCAGTGAGTCTGATGATAATGCATTTCACTTGTTCGCCTGGCCGACACTGACAGGGTCGCCTCTAGCGCTACAATGGTACTGCCGACGTTGCGTGTTCATGGAACATGCGTCGTTGATATCTTCGCGCGCGGAATTGACATAGTCGCTGCGGGCGTTCCACCCCTCGAGCACGGTGCATCTTCCATTCATATCAGCATGACAACAGTACATGACTGATGCCTCATAGACCTTCGTCGCGCGTTGCGCGCGTCCATTCTTGGTTCTACTGAACATATTGCATCCGGAACGCGCAAAGGCGTGTCCATACCCGAGATGAAGAACCGCGCAAAAGAGATGTGGTGGCCTTCTTTTACCCGGTTGCAAGCGGCACATTACATCGCACAGGGAAACGGCGAAAGCAAGAAGTACGCCGGGCTACTTAGGCAGTGGGAGAGCTTTGGTAACGCTTGCGGGTTGGACACCGAGAAGGAGCGAAAGAGACATCGGCGTGAAGGCCGTGCGTTCTGCACTTGGGCGGTATGTCAGTGGAGTACGGTGAAGCCGCCGGATGGTGTAACACTCAAAGCGTGCCAAGGATGTGGAGAGGCGCAGTATTGCGGACGCGAGTGTCAGAAGAGGTGAGTGCGGATTTTTTAGCTTTTTAGCGAGATTGGGCTGACATGTGCATGATAGTGACTGGGGGAAAGGCGGACATAAGGAGCGGTGCGGTAAGAGAATCAAAGGAGCTTAGCACTGGGAGAGGCCAATGCCGAATGGCACTGCGCTGCTGGTGCCCATGCTCCACGTCTTTGACATGTAACTGCTCTTCTTCTCGATACGCGACTCAGACTTTCTTGGAGATGTTCGAAGGGTGAAACTGTGTACGATCAAATGTGTACAGCGAGCATTAGCAATTCGAGATGTGAGGGCGACATATGCAACATTGAGATTCGTGAGAAGTACATGGTTGCATGGGTAGAGATAATGCCGAGAAGAAGACCAGAATGACAAGACATATTGGACATGAACATTCAGTGGCAGAGATGGGGATATATCACTACCGGTTTCGTTCGGGCAGTCCGATCAGCAGAAGTACATGAGTTGCGAGATATTCCTATGCACGGGCTGGAACCGGTTGCGGAAGTTGTCCGCCCGTGCCTGCTGAGCGACTGAGCCGTCGTTAGTTTCATCCACAGTTGTGTCCTCCAGATGCGCGTCTCCGCTCGGATCATAGTGATGCTTGGCACGCGCGCAGACGATGTCGGCGTAGTATACCGGTGCAGGGATTGAAACGGAGCGCGTAGCGCGTGCGAAGACGTGCGTGAGAGCGTGGGTAATAGATTGTAACCCGTCAACACTACGAACACCAATCAGGAAATGAGGAAGCAAAAGAGAAAGTAGATGTACTTCAGCTGCGCATTCTCGTTGTAAAGCACGTTGTAGTGAGCAGGGCGCGATGTGCCGAGCAAGCCACCATGTGACTGGATGAAGAAGTCGAATTCGACAGGACTAACGATCTGCGTGTCCACGACGGTACCCGCAGGGCAGTTCCCTGAACGTCGATCTCCATCGTTCGGGTTAGCGGGGAAGAAACGCGTGTGGTGTCGTTTACCGACGACGATCAGAGTGATCTTCGGGTTCATCTTGAGCTTCACGCAGGCCCTTTGAATCTGTGGGAGCTCTGAGCAGATTGTGTCAGTACCGAGAAAAGAGTCGTGAACGTGAAGAAGACAAACCCTCCTCCAGGACCTGCTTAAATTCACCCTCGGAGACGCCATCACGATAGAAGATGAGCCGCTTTGGGGTCTGAGACTTCTTCTCCACACTCGTCTGGTAGCCCATATGCAGTTTGAGAATCTCCTACAAGGTACATACGAGTAAGCTTATGATGTTACCAATACTGACGAGCGAGATCTTTACCGTAACCATGGCCTCAAGGTCTTGAATGATCTCCTTGCGAGTCTCCTGTGCCCGCATGGTCGCGACGTACTTGGAGGCGCTGCTGTCGACGTTACCGACCAAGGCGGTAAAGGATGGCCGGTCCGATGTACCAGGCGCCGGATGGATCGCATCCGCGCCAAAGATAATGGTCGGGTTGGCGGGATCGGTGATGAACGAGACGCTTCGGGGATCGGGGATGGAGTTCACACCGCCTTGCTTGACATTCAGCTTGAGCAGAACGTTCGCGTAGTATTGCTCATTAGCCCTCATGCACTTTGCAGCTCGCATGCACTGTGTTACTACACCCATCTGGTAGCAAAAGTCTTAGCATCGCAGAGCAGAAGGGCCATGACTACCGACCTTGACATCACCGAAGTACTTGACCTGGTTATAGATGTCACTATTGCCGTGTTCGGGAATGATGACGACGTAGAGGGTGGGTATCATCTTGGTCTTCTCGCGGCACTCACCGCCCGTTTGGACGAGTTGCTGATCGATGTGTCAAAACAAGGCCGAGGAAGAGAAGCAATGTCTCCGCACTTGTACAATGTTGCCCTGCCCTGAGAAATACTTCACCAACGCGGGGTCCCTGTCCATTCGTACACCTAACCCGATGCACGGTCAGCGTAGTAACTTCTCGGGAAACGCACTCTGACGGACCGACTGCGTTGGCGGCCTGCCGAAGACCTCTAACCATATCGTCCACGCGACCCTGGTGAAAGAGTCGCTGTTGCTCGTAGACGACGACGACCCACTCGACAATCTTGTCAGTCGGCTTGTACATCTTCTTGTCGATCCTGGAGCGATATGAATGAATGTATGACAAGGACCATAGATGAAACTCACATGTTCCAAGCCCCATCGCGTGGTTGCTACGATATCATTGAGTGAACATGTATTTCAAAGCTACTTCGATGCACATACTATTGTGGCCTGTCTCGAGTTCGTGCCGTACTTGAGAGTCGGAGGCGGGATGACGCGCGCCGTCATCGAAAGCGGTGTCGCACTGACATTGATGCCGAACTGACGAACATATTCTGATTGTCCGTATGCAAGTACCTGCTGAGATATGAGCACATTACTTGTTGACGAGTGAGGTGACATGGACCGCAAGGCCGTTAATGATGCTCTGCAGGCGTTCCTCAGGCCGCTTGGTCGAGAAGGCCAGGACATCCTTGGTCTTCTCGCGAGGTAACTCCTGATGCAAGTGGTAAATATGCGAAAGAAGAGCGCAGCAGTCTTCTTACTTTGCGGATGATTTGACCGGGAAGCACGGTACATAGTTCTAGTGGGATGATGGCGCCTGTTGCGAGCTAACGGTGAGGTAGTGTCAATATAGACAATGGCGAGGCAGAGATTCCTCACTAACCTCCGCGCAGACGATATCAGGATGAGACAGCGGTCGGTTCAAAACACTCTGCAGAGGTTGAGTACAGAAGTCCCCGTATACGAAGAAGGACGGACCTGAAAGTAAGCGGCGACGGTAATGGAAGCACCCGTCTCCGTCGTGAAGGTCAAGTCGCGTGCGCCATCCTTCGTGAGCTTCCTCACTACGCGAGGCGGGCGTTTGGTACCAGGAGGAAGAGGTTTGCCGTGCTTGGTTGTGACTTTGACGTTCTGGATGAAGCGCTGTATCCTTAGGCGCTCGCGGTCAGGAAGGCCATGCCTTGGAGACAGTACGTTGACGTTTTGCATGCCGCGATCCGCGACCTCGAGGCACAGCTCGAGTAGTGGCCCTTCCTTGTACATGGCTCCAGTCGAGATATCGATATTAGTGAACATGCGGCCGATGCCAGGTCGGATAGACTGAAAGTACCCGCGCCACAAGGTAACACCGGCGCCGATATCGCGTCTCCCGTCTGGGGTAAAGAAGGACCGGACGTTGAACGGGAAGATTAGCGACGGTGCCATGCGAATCGCAATGTTCAGAGCCTACGAGCGACGGAGTTAGTGGCCGCAGGCAACGAGATATGGACCAAAAGATACCGTAATTGCTGTCAGGATGGTGTTATCCATAGACTGCTTGCCTTCGAGATACCGGTGAAGTGTTCTTGGGGCGTCGGTAAGCAACATCGCTCATGAAGTGAGCATTGAATGTAGGACGAACTCGGTATTGATCTCATTGGCAATCTTGAGCGTAACATGATAAGTCCTGGGACGTCTTCCTGTCGCGTTTGGCTCAGAAGATGACTGCGGGTTTGGGTTGACCTCAAACTGCAGAGCCATTAATACAGATGTCTTCGATGAACAATCCGAAACGCACAGTTGCCGTATCCTGTTCTCCGAACGCATACCGTGCGGTCGAAAAGAGGTTCTTCCGACCATCATAAGCCCCGCGTGGAGAAAACACGGTCGGGGCAGTTTGAGTCTGCATGATATTGACGATCTCAAAGCATCGCGCTGGCGGCAATGTCTTCTCGGACGAAATGGCTATCAGTTATCGTCAATCGTGAGCATGTAGTGTGTTGGTTTCAACACTCACAAACTGTACCACGGAGTCAGCACCTGTAAACGCAAAATAACTTGCAAGAAGCCACTCACCGTCATAGTGGTAGATGGTCGAATCCGGTATATCCGTCGCGAAATGATTCGTGATGATAGATAGAGGTCGACCCATGCTGCCATAACCGGGACGCTTGACGCCGACGGATGATACACTGCTTGCTATGGCGGCTGCGACACCACCGCCTGCAGGCGCGCCACGGGTGGGAGCGCCGCCGCGCGGGCCAACACCGCGCGGGCCAACACCGCGCGGGCCAACACCCCGAGGCCCACCTCCGCCACCATCTCCGCCACCACCTCCGCCGCCGCGAGGGGGGCCACCTCGAGGACCACCACGAGCGGGACCGCCACCGCGTGCATCGCCGCCAGCAGGCCCACCTCCGCGGTTGCCAGCGCCAGGAGGCCCACCGCGACCGCCGCGAGGAGCACCACGAGGAGGCATCTTGTGTTATCGATGGCTTGAGAGGGTGGGTGATGCTGGGAGAGACGTAACGCAGCAGCTGGTGTCCTCTTATACGCGAGTAAGATAGAACACGAGCAAAGCATGCGCAGCGGCGCAAAGCTGCCCGTGCATTCACTTCGAAGCGTCATAGAAGCTCACAAGATGTAGGATCATCGAAGTTCGGGTTACCCCTATCTTTACATGTAAGCGCGCTCTCATGCATGAAGGGTCTGGGATGTTGAGTCTGGTGTTCAATCCTAGCATCAGATACTCAGCACATTGGTGAGAGGTGAGGGATGCGTACCAGTTTCTTTCCATAAGCGTAAGCTCGAAGATGTTGACTGCCGAGTTGCCACCATAGCACAGCTGGAAATGTCGGCGTCTAACGTTGGACGCTGTAGCGGCCATGCTTGGTCATACAGAGTTCAAGAAGTAGACGCTTAGGGAGCCAAGATTCGCTTGTTCAGGCCTCAAAATCCGGATGCCAAAGTCTACAGCGGGTCTGACCGAAAGTATCGGGTATACGAGGTGAGGACTCAGCAGAGTCCTGTAACGCTTGGCCTTGCGAGTTGACACGACAACGCAGTACTGCAAGAATAGAGTTATTCGCACTTGACTTAGTCACCACTAGGTTCACGATATGGATGTTTGCATGTAAGTTGGTCGAATTCCGAGATGAGAGCAGGAGGAGAACGTGCGCGCGCCGGCCTGGGTTCGGTCTTCAAATCAACTGTTCGCATCAACTGTCTTTGAGTTAAGTTAAGTTAATTACTGCCGTGGTCACAATAGCAACTGGACAGGATTTGAGCGTATCATACGCGGTCCGAAACCACGCAGGCCCAGGACTCCTTTCTAAAGCATAGGCCGAGCTCCGTCCTCTTTCATACGTGTAGAACCTATGCCCAGAAAGAAACCAACACCGTCCCGCCTCCGGCCGGTCCCCATCCCACCGGCTAAGAGCTTGGATAGATCAATCGACGGAGTTATGCTGCATTCTCTAGCACTAAGTGTACAAACTGCCATAGTACCCTCAATCGTCGTAACACTCATTGTTGTAACACTCATCACGTCATCGGATATGTCCCTTGCACGATGCATATACTGTAAGGAGCCGGTCACAGTAAGATATACTACTACTGCGCCCGCACACGTCTTGGCCTTGGGGGGACAACAAACTCTTCCGGCCAAACATACTCCTCACTCTCGAAGACGGCAAGTACGGCATGGGTGAACGCAGCCAGTACATGCACAAATGAGTAATCGTACGTCATGACCTCCTTGTGCATACTCATAGATATTTCACTGTCGACTCTTGCTCTACTTCGGTCACTGTATGTATACCCTCTGATGACTTCAGACGCTAGGCTCGCGGCCGTATCCATCAAATGACCAGTCTGGCCTATACATAGAACCGATACATGTCATGGAAATGCTCATTTGCATTGAACTACCTACGAACAATATAAATACGCTTCAACGCGCTGCAAGGCATTCAAACGATGAACCGTGCTCCTTAATCCGATCCATGCCCACATCCTATGTACAGACCTTACGTCTACGAGATACGTCGCATCCGCTCGTGACAGGCGAGGGCAGTAGCGCAGCGGATGGGGCGAGAGCGCGCACGGGAGGCGATATCGCAAGCTCTTCGTTGATGTTCACGGATGCCAAAGTATATGTGCAGACGGCGATGCAAGACTGGCGACCCATCGTTTTTTGCACCCTTCGCCCCACGTGCATAAATCTGCACTCTAAGACCAAGCGCCGAGTGTTCGTTGCTCATGTAACAGCATCGGGGCGGGCTACGGTCCAGTGCTCGGAACGGTTGAGCGTGAGACGAGCCCAATGTGCCGTCGCAACGGCGAACGTCAAGCAGGGTACCGAATGGGCAATTGTACGAGGAGAGGTGTGTGAGTGCGATGCGTGCGCGCCCGTACAGCAGACCCGACGAAAGGTTGGCGTTTGCATCGTCTCTTGTACGTTCGAGCAGCAACGGCGCTGAGCAGCTCGTGATGGGTATGTGAGGCGTGGTGACGGTGTTGGCTCCCACCCCATGGACCTTCTCCATGCGCATACGGCACAACGCCTCTGGGTCCCCGAGCCGCGCGTTCTGGGTGACGACGGTCTACCCCCCGTCTCCCATAGCTGCTACACAGCAGACGAGGGTATCCAGCCCGTCTTCATGCAACGAAGTGGCCATCAAGAGCGTCTTTAACGCTCCACTCCCCGTTCCTCTTCTTCAACAACGTCTTCCCCGCAACTCTCCATAAAACTCCTGTTATTGTTCAACACCGTCGTGCCCGAGCTGCTGGTGGTGTTGCGAAGCTTCTCAGTGGGAAGCATGACGGGCGTCGTGCTGGTCTGGAACAAGGGAGCGACGGGTGTACCGTCGAATTCGAAGAGGTGGAGTTTGGGGCCGTCGGTGGGGTCCATGAAGATACGCCAGGATTGGAAGAGCTCGGTGTAGTTGTAGTCCTAAGCATTGTTAATCGTTAGCTCAGGGCATGGGACATATGAGCAGGGGAGGGTTTACCTGGATGATGTTCGTCCCGTCCTCGCATGCCGACTGGACTTGTTGGTACCCGTCGCCGAGCGGGGTAAGAACGATTGAGCCATTGTTCAACAGGTCGTACTTTCCATGCGCCCAGACAAGGGTGCCGGTTACACAGTCCGGTCGCGAACCTATAATTTCCGCGTCATTTTTGGGAGGGTTATGGAAAGCGTGGGATACAAGGACGAACCGTTGGAGATGAAGCGGTAGCGGGAGAGCTCGTAGTAGTAATCCTCAGAGCTAAGAGACAATCAGTGTGTATATTTGGATGCAAGCAGCGGGGAGACGTACAAGGCGTAGGCGACACCGGAAACGGCGGGATATGTGAACGTCATCTGCGTCGGGTCCGCAAAGCCCTACGAAATAACATAGTCAGCATCCTCGTTCCTTGTTCGGTATTCTCGCCCTCTCATCCGCCCCAGACACCCGTTCTCTCTTAGAGATATGGCGAGGAAGAGGCGGAGGCGGGGGGCGTCCGAAGAAATGACGCACCGAGCCCGTAGTAACGTTCCTGCTTCCACTCGCCCACGAACCAATGATGGTCGTAGCATTATGCTCAGAGTCGAACTTGATGTCTTGAGCATTGGCCGTGGCGGCGAGAACAGCAAGAGTAGCCGTAGCGAAACGACGCATTGTTGCTTATGATGGTCGAGAGGAAAAGATGGTGGTGGACGGGGTGAGAACGCGGTTGCGAGGGCGGATCAGGTTGGTTTTGCTGCTTCCAAGTTCAAGGAAAGCCGCCAGTGAGATATTCCCTTGGTGTATAGAGGGTGAAAGAGCGGCGACCAGCGACGGAGAGAGCGGACGAGGTAGTGAGGGCAGGAGGACAACAACGACCAGGTGGAGCGGTCGCGCAGCGATCGTGCGTACGACCACGTGGGTTTCTTTCCTACATACCCGGATGCGTCGTTGCGAAGTTGCCTCGAACCGCCACGACCCCCAATCGGCTACTGACGCCCGTCGTTGTACCCGGCAATCGAGAGCTTCATCCCACAAAAAATAGCAGATAGAGGCGTGCTGGCGGCTGAAACCCGTATCGCACTCGATCACCTTCTGCACACCGCTTGATCTCGACGTGCACAGCCCAAACCAGAGTGTCCTTGGGCGCTTTGCTAGGCCTATAAGGCTCAGCGCGCGACACCCAGCCTTCCCTCTGCTCCCTCGTCTTTTTAACTTGTCCAAGGGAACTCTTGCTACCGTTCTACCGTCACTTTCACCTGCGGGATAGCTGCTCTCAATCATGGTGAGTGTCTGGCTTTGTTATGAGATCGCCAATGACATTGAAATACGCAGGGAATCGTTGTATCTATCATGTTGTACATATTCAATGGTACAGCAGACCCAGAGTTTCTTCTCCGTCTCGGGATCGGATCGGATGCGCGTTTCAAGCACACAGACAATCTCGTCTACCTACACCGTTCAGTGGCGGCGTTCAAGCGCTCCAGTGAACTAACCCCCGAGGATCATCCCGAATGGCCCGAACGGCAAATATGCTACGCGAGCTCTCTGCTAAAGCGTTTTGAACGCGTGGATGACCTCGTCGATCTCGACAATGCCATCCTTGTGTTATGTTCTATAACGGAATCATCCTTGCATGGGGACGTGAACAAGTCCGCACGATTGTGTGCATATGGCGCGCTCTTGATGACTCGCTTCGAACGCACAGGCAAACGGGAAGATGTTGAGGATATCATCTCTTCTCAACGCCATGCCCTCGCTCTCATGCGGGACGACGATCCTGACAGGGAATCCTGTCTACACGTACTCATAGAAGCCTTAATGGTGCGCTTCAACCGCCTTGACAAACTCGAAGATATCAAGGCAGCCATCTCCGCGCAGCGTCTTGCCGTTGATCTCATCTCAGACAATCATCTTGAAGATACAGCATACCTTTTTTACATCAATGTTTTGTCGCTCGCGCGCTTCCATCGTTTGGGTACACTTGGGGATGTTGACGATCTCATCATGTCGCAGCGCCGCGCAGTCCGCCTGGCACCAGAGGGCCACGCGTTCACACCATTTTACTTGTGCAAACTCGGTGTTCTCTTGCGTCTCCGATTCTTGCGCAAGGACGATGTGGCCGATATAACTGAATCGATAACAGTACATCGTCGTGCACTGGGCATTGTGCTACCTAGCGATCTCTCTTTTCCATTATTCCAATTTGAGCTTGCCAATGCCTTGCAATGCCGCTTCGAACGTCTTGGAGATTTTGAAGACATTATGGACTCTGTAGCGGCGTATCGTTGCGCGATAGAGCTTGCGCCGAGCAATTGTCCTGCCAAGCTCGCGATGCTCACAAATCTAGGCGTCTCCTTGTCACGACGCTTCCAGGTCATTGGCACGCTTGAGGACCTGGATGATGCTATCCAAGCTTACCGCGATGCGATCCATTTGAGAGGGGGTCACCCGGAGCTTTGTGTGGAACAATTCACTGACATCGGCATTGCATTCCGAGATCGCTTCGAGCATACCGGAAATATCGATGACATCGAGGGCTCTATTGCTGCGTTGCGTCTTGCAGTCGACGAAATGCCTCTTGACTACGCCGATCGCCCAGTCGTACTAAGCAATCTTGGTCACTCATTACAAGTCCGCTATAATCGTTTTGGTGAACGCGGTGACCGTGATTCTGCGATCATGGCGCAGCGCCGGGCAGAAGCATTTTTAACAGACCATCATCATCCCAGTGTCAAAGCAGCATGTTTCATGAATCTTGGGGTTTCTCTTCTCAGCCGGGTCGATCGTTTGGCAGCCGCCTTGGACGCACTTCGTCGCGCGTTTGAGCTCATACCTGATGGCCATATTACTAAGCCCGTCATTCTCATGAATCTTGGTCGTGCTCTTCTTAACTACTTCGACATCGACGGCGACCCTGACACTCTGACGACCTCCTTGTCCATGTTCTGCCGTGCGATTTATCTCACGGCTGACTGCCAACCTATGATTCCAAGACTGTACTGCGCTTATGGCTCTGCATTGTCGACCCTCTTCATACGTACAGGTGACTTCGAAGACATAGATAACGCCGTCAAGGCCTATGAAAATGCAACAGATCTAGTGCCGGACAATCATCCCGACGAGCCGTCGTGCTTCAGTGGTCTTGCGGATGCCTTACTTCTTCGCTTTCAGCGCGGTCACGAATTGAGGGATGTCTTGCGTGCTGTCGCGTCATATAGCCGCGCAATTGAGCTTACGCCTGCGGGTCATCCTGGTGAGCCGTATTTGTACGAACACCTTGGGGCGGCTTTATGCCATCAAGTGTTGCGCATGCATAATCTCAATGGAAATGATCTCAGTGACACTGAAGCCGCCATCGCAGCCCTTCGTCGCGCTTTAGATCTCACGCCCAAGTTTTTTGGCGGAGGAGTGGCAGGTATCTTGAGTAACCTTGGTGTCGCATTGAACATACGGTTTACTTTGGCTCAAAAGTTTGAGGATCTGGAAGAAAGCATCTCTATGCACCGCCGGGTACTTGACTCTATATTGGATCCCAATTTCATACACATCTATACACGCTGTCACTGTGATCTTAGCCCAGCCGGACAGCACACTAAGCTCGGCATGGGTTTGCTGTCACGGTTTAAGCACAAAGGACAGCACGGCGGTCTTGAAGACTCGGACCTTCAGACAGCAGCCTCACACTTGCGTCAAGCCGTCGAGCTGACCCCTGATAGTGACCAAGTGAATAAATCCTTGGCACGACTGAATCTCGGCTCATACCTGCAAGTACACGTGTGGTTCAGCCAGAGCCAGAGTCACTTTGAGGAGGCTGTGCGCTCATTAACCTGCGTTGTGACGTGCTCTCAGGCTGGTCTGCACACTCGTCAGAATGCTGGGATGCTTTGCTTGCGCATGATGGATCTACATCCGCAATTGGGCTCCAAGGATGACCTTTTACTCGCTCATGCCTCGGTCATGGAGCTTTTACTAGAGTTTGTTTCGGTCGGTCTCACAATTGATCGCAGATATGATGAAGCGGCTGTTAAAGCACCCGTTGTACATGCCGCCGTCTCCTGCGCTATTCGTTTCGCAGAACTACCACAAGCTGTTGAATGGCTTGAAGCGGGAAGATCCATCGTCTGGTCCCAACTTCTGGATATGCGCACATCTCTTGATGAACTCGAGGTGCATCATCCCAGTCTTGCAGAGGAGTTACGCGATGTGCAGTCACAGCTGCGCAAATCAGAGCATACATCGTCTGCGGTCCTACCCAAGGACAGGATGCTCCTCATTAAGGCAAATATGGATGCTGATCATCGCCGACGACTTGCTATTAGATATAAGCAGCTTATAGCCCAAGTCCGAAGCTGCGCAGGTTTTGAGACATTCTTCCAATCTAAGAAACTTCCGGCTCTGGTCATACCTTCTGAGCTTTGCAGCGGGCCTGTCGTCGTCATAAATGCGTATTTCACGCGCTGCGATGCGCTGATTATCTTGGGCGATGGGACCATCAGACACGTCGCACTCCCGAATCTTTCTCTGGACAAAGTGACCAAGTTGCACTCGATGTGGAACGAATGTCTGATTGAGGCCCATGTCAGTGAGCGGGGCTCGATATCACGGGCAGGATCAAGACGGGATATCATCAGGCGAGTTACACGCCTATTAGAGTGCATATGGACATGGATTGTACATCCCATTCTGCAAGTGATTAACCAGGCAAGCTGCGTGAGTACCCTTTGTGAATCATTGTTTGGTGTAAACTGAAATGACCACATACAGCCGCCGCACAATGGCTCTCTGACCCACGTCACTTGGTGTCCCACTGGATCACTAGTACAGTTACCTCTGCACGCTGCAGGCATCTACAGTGATCCCTCTGGTCCGCGCGTCTATGACTGCGTCGTGTCCTCATACACGCCGTCGCTCTCTGCTCTTCGACGTGCTGTCGATGGAATCTCCAGCCAGAGATGCCTTCCGCCGAAAGCTCTCATCGTAACTCAGCCGCAGACACCCGGATATCCTCCGCTTCCAGGAACCTTGGCGGAGAGGGAGCACATTGAGCAGATCTTGCGCGAAGGTCAGATTTCTAGCCGATCCTACAATCACGAGGATGCGACAGTGGCCGACATACTGGGCGTCGTAGACCAGTATCCCTGGGTGCATCTCTCATGCCACGGCGCACAACACAACGAGGACGCAACGCAGAGCGCATTCGCGTTATATGATGGACCGTTATCCCTTTCGAAGCTGATGAGCGTGACCGCGGACAACGCAGAGCTCGCATTCCTTTCGGCGTGTCAGACCGCAACAGGAGACAAGATAAACACGGACGAATCCGCACATCTTGCCGCAGGTATGCTCGCCGTAGGATTTAAGGGCGTGGTTGCTACGAATTGGGCCATTCGTGACGAGGACGCGCCAATCATCGGTCAGGCGTATTACAGGAAGTTACTTGAGCTGCGCAGCACGGGTGCCATCGGGAAAGGTCAAACGGGAGCTGCCTTAGCCCTGCACGAAGCCGCAAGGATCCTGAGAGAGAAGGTTGGCGAGGACCAAGTTCTTAGATGGGCTCCCTTCGTACACTTTGGCGCGTAACGGACCCCTGCGAAAGCATCAGTTCCAATAGTTTTCGATGTATGTATGTAGCTACTTATCCTTCGGCGATGGCCGTATTTATAGCCAGTAAGATGATGGTCTCCCTTGCTTGAATTACAATGAATACATAGCTTGACTGGGGACGTGAACCAAGCCAATGGCCATGCGCGCAGCATCTTCATCTCAACGGCGTGGCACAACATGGTCATCCCCGTCGATTGTACTCTCGGAACGCAGCATCTTTCAGCTCGCATAAGAACTGGCTTGCGAGTTTAGGCATCATGGAGTCCAGAAGAGATGCGCTTCGGGCTGGCTTTGGTGCGTGCTCTCCACGTTGACCGGACCGGCGTGCCGAACTCCAATAAATCCTCGGACATACTTCGGCCGTCGTGGCCGAACATCTATCTGACAACCGTAAGCGCAAGCTTGCCTCTGACCTTCACTACTCTGGCCTCATGTCGCGCTCTGGTCGCGATGACGGCGATTTGTTGTCGACTCTTGATAGAGTCTTCTCGAAGAATTTTGAAGAAAGAAATGATTCTTCCAAGGGCAAACGGCCTGAAGACAACTTCTGGGCACGTATCCGCGGGCGATGAAAGACGAAGACGAGGCACGACCGAGGGATTGCCGAGGGACTGGGATGGGAACACAGGAAGCATATTGACCTTCGTGCGTGTCGTTCTTACTGTAGACGCGCCATATTTGATGTAAATGCCTAGACTGGCCTGTTCGCTGCGACTATCGCAGCTTTCGTGATCGAGCCCGACCAGGTATGTAGTGCCAGTCCTTCCCGCACTCGAAATTCCTACTGCGACATGATTATGACCCGCCCGTATCGCTTACGCCATTTTTGTACTTATCTCGCGCCTTCCATCCTTTATACACCGTACCCAGTCGCTTTCGCGAGATCGGATCTCCTTTGGTAGCTTAACGCCTCGCTCACCGCCATCACATACCGCTCCCGCCCCAAATAGCTCAAGACCACGTTCTGCCACCCATCGCCATTTGACCGCACTCTCCTTACTCTCATATCCGTCCGAATCCATTCGCGTGCCAGAACGAGCTACACGTACAGCTAAGGGAAAGAATGGGATTACGTGTCTTGTACAGTATACAAAATGGATGAAGCGCGACAATACACAGTCATTTGCGTGTCGGTCCTACATCACGACGGGAATCGTAGTGACGCTAAGCCGGGGCCACACATCTGCCTTCTCTACGCCAGTGATAGTATCTTTGCCAAACGGACTACCGTGCTCAAAGCACGGAGGTTCGACAGGCGACTCCGAGACGAGAACCTTGAAGAAGCCGGCGTCCCTCGTCTGGCCCTCGCGCAAATAGAAGTGCTAGGGGCTCGGATAGGTTGCTTCAAGTCACTGCAGTCGAGACAAAAGGCCCCAACTACGTACACAGACTTGTCACCCTTGTTGATGACAGTAAGCCCGTACTTGGTTTTGCGGTCAGGTATGACCTCAAGCACTCCACCACGCCAGAGGTTCTCGCCATCAGGGATGAAAGGAGAGCACAACATGTCGTCTGGCTCAGCGTCTACGTCTTCCACAACTCGGTACACCTCGACGGTGCACTGCAGCTGCTCGGTCACGGAAAGGCGCAAGCAGCGGAGGAAGTGGGCGGCACCGCGCAGAACTGGGAGTACCGAAGACATATCGGGCTCGACTGTGCCCCAGAGCGCATGCGACGGGACGAGAGGTAACGTTGATTCGGAAGAAGAGTTCAAGAAGAGGCCGGACAACCCGCGCAACGCAGAGGTAATGTAGTCCGTCGCCGGTGGCTCTTCATCGTGAGAGTCCTGCGATGCGAGAGCCGGTAGGGCTGGATGGTAAAGCGTAAAGCAGACCTTGCCGTCGCCACCGGGACGCATGCTGAGGTCTGCGTGTGCCTCGTCGTTAAGTACAATTGTCCCATTCCCGGTTTGCGATGCCTGAATTAATTCCTCGAGTGCGTTGGCGACGTCGCGATACTTGCGCGGCATGAACCATGGCTTGAGGATGTAGAGGTGGAGAGGCTCGACTGCATCTCCGGCAACGATAGGCGATGGCACGGAAGTCATGGTGAATGTGGGGCGGTTAAGCAAAATGAAAGCAGAAGCGTCCTCGACGTCAGGATGAATGCGTGTCGCAAACAAGAGGTGGGCGGGTTATTTTATACGTTGCGAGAACAACGGGAGTTAACCACATCACGTAGAAGGAATGGCGCGGCCCTCGGACCAGCCACAGGTCCTGACATCAGACCGTCATCCAGTTCCATGTGTGCTTCAGCCAGTGTCGACGTTGAAAGCAGGCTGATCTCTCGGAGCCTAAGGTATCGTAGGACATATTGAGACGAATAAGGAAGGCCAACTGGTGAAGTTGAAGAAAATGTGACTACACGTCGCCATCAGGACGTCGAGCGCTGAGCTGGGCAGAGGCGATGACCACTGTATTAGAGAGTAGAACAAGAACCACAGCGATGATAGCAGGAGGAAACCTTTCAGGCTTGTGCGTTGAATGATCGGCTCTTCCGGGCCGGGCCTCGTGGCGCACACAGGTGCGCTCCGAGTGAGTTCGCACCTTGTTTTCAACAACCAGGATGTTGTATGCGTCTGAATGATTGGTTGTACAATCGATATGCTCTCTACCCACTGAAATGGGTCCCTTTTCTGCGTGAATACCATTGTAATGGGTGCAGCGTAGCCTCACTGGAGCGTCGACGTCCGGCGAGCGGGAATGCAACATTGAACTGTGGTGCTTGCTTAGCAAGAGGCATGAGATAACTGTGGGGTTTTATTCTCTGCACTGTGAGATTCCATTTTGTCTGCCAAGCGAGTCTTTATTCACTCGCACTTGTTAGGCATGACGAGCTGCACTGGTTGGCAGATCGGTGATCGCGGCGTGGCAGCAACCTTTTGAAACTCAACGGAAACCCGGGCCTATTAGTTACCGGTCCTATTAGTATAGAGGACCATGAGAAGATGTGTCGCTCTCGGCGCTTCACCGTTCTCAGTCGTCTGGTGTCTACGAGGCAACCCGCATATTTACTCTTGCAGTGGAACACCCTGGACGTTCATCAAGCACATCCAGGCATAACTCGCCGAGCACGAACATCTATTCGCGTTTCATATGATTCCCATCACTTGTAACGCTGTTGGCGACATTATCAACCTCGCCTCCCTCATCCTGGACGTCGCTCGCGCACTCAACGACACCCGTGGCTCCGCCTCCGAATATCGCAACTTCGCAGGAGAACTAAACGCACTACATGCTATGCTGACTTCTGCGGCACGCATCGCAGAGGGCAGCGTTGACAACGCGCTGCGTGATGAGATCATCCGTGAAGTCGATCAATGCGGTCGCGACGTACAGCGCGCTCTCTCGCACATAGCCAAGTTCTCCGCGCTCGGTCGCGACAATGATGCTGGAAGCGCTCGTCGTGTGAAGCTAGCCCGGCACTGGTACAAGCTCGAATGGCGCTTTGCGCAGCGCAACGAAGCGCAAGCGGTCCGGCGAGAGCTGACGACGGCGACACAGCGCTTAACAACCCTATTTGTCATCTCGACTGCGTACGTCCTACGGCGGTCGAACTCATTTTAATCATTACCTGACGAGATGGTCACAGAGACGGGGCAACACGCTTTCGGACGATGCTGCTACGCCGGCTCGATGCTCTAGTTGCGCGTGATGCAACGCTCTTTCGCATTATCAGCGAGAACACTGCAGCTTTGAGCGACCTGCGGGAAACTTCTCGCAGAAGCAGTGACCTCGTGCAAGAACTGTTTACAAGTGTGCCCAACGGTGTGGACAGCAGGACCGCAGCAGTAGCAGTGCTGTGCGCTGCTGTTTGTGCCATGCATGGTCCATATGAACGCGTTATCCCCACTGCGCTTCTTCTGGTTGCAATCTGTATACTGCTGCGATCACCGGAGAGATACAGACGTGCACTTGTACAGGACGTCGCTTATTCGGCAGCTAATGCTGTCACACTTCTCGACGCATTCGGGCGGCAACTTATCCTTCCCTTCGAACTTTGCGAGACGCAAGAGGTACGCGTACTGTGTTTCTCACAAGGATCCTGGATGTCGCGTTGATGGCGATGAAGCTTTTTCACAGGACACTTGTCAATCTCTTCTCCCGGACGAACAGTCGCTGGTTTATCGAAACACAGAGATACGTGATCACTCTCGCACACGACTATGTTACTATCGATGGCCAGAGTTGGGAATTGGCTGTCAAGCGTGGCAGAGAGGTCCACATGTCTATCATCCTGCAGCGAATAGAATCTTTCTCGTCCAGTCGTAAGTGTCCTAGTTGCTGGACACAAACTGTGAATCTCCATTTCGGTCAAGCTACATGGTGAGCCTCACAATCATGATCCTTGCTCTCATCAGTTCTAAGATAGTTTGTGAAGTCCAGGGTGCGGAACATTCTTGAGGAGACACAATGCGCGGTTGGCACTACTCGATGTGGGTGGCTATGGAGCGCTGGAAGCGGAAGGGTTTGGAAGTGCTCCCGACGTGAATGATCCGGGCAGATTCCCTAGGGCCAGGTCCGCGTTCATTGAATTCAATCGACCCATCTTTCTGACATGCAACTCAGACCGACATCTGTGTCTGGCGCAAGCCCCAAGAGTATCGCATTGCCCTTTGACATGCATACTCGCTCATTAGGTGGAACCAAGACCTGGCCCAGCACTTCTTCCAGATTGGGAGCGCAAGTCCATGATTTCCGGCGTGTATGGTTCAACGAACCTTTTCAACGCGTGTATGCCCTTGGCGCTCCTATGATCTCGCTCGAGGGTCGCCTCGAACTCCATGCAGCTGCTGAAAACGGGCATCACGCCTTGGTGGCCGCATTTCTCGACGAAGGCACGGATGTCAACGCTTCCCTCGCATCTGGACACACTGCACTTCATCTTGCCTCCGTTCATGGTCACACCCGCACCGTCAAGCTTCTACTCGACCGTGGTGCTGCGATTGATGCGGTCACGAAAGATGGCAACACTCCCCTTGGGTTCGCTGTAGGAATAAGATGGCAGGAGACCACCGCACTACTCGTTGCACGAGGAGCAATCGTAAACGCACCGGAACCCATGCAGACCGCTGTATTGCACATTGCCGCTGAAGTCGACAATATCGAGGTTGTGCAGATGTTATTTCACCTCGGTCTCGATGCCAATACGCGTCTGGATCGCCACTGCGGCGAGACGGCGCTGCACCGTGCAGTGCGCTCCGCTACTCGCAAAACGGTGCAGTTGTTCTTGCGTCACGGGGCCGATGTTACTATCCGCTCTGACGAGGGTTTTACGCCGCTCGCCCTTGCAGCGCGGTTAGGGAAGGACGATATCTTCCAACTTCTCGACAGTGTTGCGGAACGGTCCTGACTTCCGGATAATCTATGGGTCGGAGCGGTATGCACCATGGAGCGGCGGCTTTACTCGGACCGTTTAGAACTGAAAGCGAGTTTACGAATATGGACCACGCCGCCAGCTTTCTTGTATTACAATTACACGATCATGACAGCGCAGACGAGCATACATGTAATACAGTTATGTTCTATCATGACCAAACCCCCTATATGGAAAGTTCTCTCAACTGATGTTATCGTGAGTACATATCTTGAGGAGAGTGACTCGGACAAAGGGGTGCCGCCAAGCATATTGGGATTCTAGAGCCCATGATCGTTCTGTGCAGGTGAGCCAGATCTGCTAAGGTTGACCACAAGCTCCTCGAGATTCTGGCTGGCCAGAGATATACGTCCTCTGCTGAGGGCCGCGGAGTATTCTTGGCGATAATGGGCGACCGAAGATATCAAAAAGTCAGACAGACCGGAGGCTTTCCTCAAGAGGCCTGAGCGATTTGCCTCTCGGACGTGGAACTTTGTAGCTGCAACTGCATCACCGAGATGATTCTCTAAGGTCCACTGACCAGTCTCCGTAGGTTCCTTGAGCTCTCTATCCATCAAATCTGCTAAAGCATCGCGGGGAGAGGGCGATAATTTTCAACCAATATTTTCATCGTCAAGCCTCACAAGTTCCGCTAGAACAGTCTGACACCATCGATAGATTCGCACCCGTACAGCGTGTACAAGTGGTGCATAGATCTTTTCAATATAATCTTGGAAAGTTGCATGATACCAGCGTAAGTCGCTGTTTTCATCAAGATATAACACCGCATGGAGTGCTTCAACAACAACGCGCGCTAACTCCGTGCCACGATCTGAAAGAAATCCGAGGAGATATAAAGGTATGGGTTCATTGGCGCAGATAAAGGTCAAAAGGACATGCTCCCGGACGGCTCTTTCGCTTGGATGAAGATCCCGAAATGCATCGTCCAAGATGGTATCGTAAAGGCCATCTAGCACGGTAGTCCGACCATCACCGAGGAATTTCGAAGCAGAATCACGGCTCGCGAGCTGCTGCAGGGCAGACTCCTGTTCAGTCTTCGTCCTACGCCTGTATGTCGATTTAACCGAGCGAACGATGGTGGATGCGTAGATGAACAGGCCATTGGAAGCATTGGCCACATCGACAAGGTAACGCTGGCCTCGGTGCTCAGGAAGTTCATCCTCGAGATATCGCAATATATCGCCGTGCATCAGGCGGCGGGGAACTTTGTTGAGATGACAGACAGCCCGCCCATGGATGGGTTTGCAGAGGTGTACGATATCAGGCTCAGGGCGGCTCGTGATCAAGATGCGCAGTCCGGGCAGCCACCGCTCTCGAGAAGCAGCAAGGATGAGCTCCACGAACGCTTTGCCAGCTTCATTTTCGTCTAGAGCATCTACAACGATCACAGTGGGATATAAGCCTTCGCGACGATCTGCGCTCCTAGTCCATGGGGCTACGGAGAGTTTTGACATCTGTACGTGCAGCTTCTGATCGCCCAAGTTATGATCGGCTTGTAATGCTTTAAGCAGCTCAGAGGCATATGACGCGGAGCATTGGGCTAGCTCAAAGGCGATAGTGGAGACCAAGAGCGCTTCCTGCGCGCTGTCAAATTGGCGAGAGCAGAAGAACGAGACCACTGAGACGTTCTGCGCCTCATTCTCAAGGCGTTCGCAGATTGTGTGAGCGATCGTAGTTTTCCCCTGTCCAGCAAGGCCAGAGATCCAATATACGGGCGGGGCACTCGCACTTGCGTCGAGAGCCCAAGTCAAGATTTCGGACAGAACGGCATCTCGTGTGCCTGGTGTGCAACTTCTCCGCGGGATTCCAGAGATAGCTGCCGTATAGGCCGCAGATTTGGCCCGTCCCAGGTTATGTAACACCAGTTCCTAAGGGTAATGGCTTCCATCAGTACTTATGAACAAACGTCATCGCATCCATGGCGTACCTGCAAAATGACGTGCGTCTCTTTCTCCGTAGACAGTCCGATTTCCAGCTCGAGAACTCGTGAGACTGGAATTCCGTCGGAGAAAGGAAGATACTCACCTGCAGCTGCTGTAGTTCATGCGCAAGTGTATTGGAGATATCTCGCAAAGCCTCCTGGTCTTTAGTGCTCTCGGCCATTCGTCGGAATCGACCGTGCTTCCGCATGTCATGTACTATATCGAGTCGTTCGAGTAATGTCCTATAGCCACAGTCAGTCAAATGGTTCTGGAAATGTAAGAGAAACTCGCTCACTTGACGTAGGGCTTGGCCATGAGTGCGGACGCCGTGGTTTCGTCTTCCTTCAGCCGTTTCGCAAGAATCTGCATAAGCCTATCAAGGCGCTCGGCCATCGCCTCGACGTCAGCGACGTTGGACTTTGTTCGCTACAAAGATAATTAGCAAACGGGGTCGTTGCGTCTAGGACCGCACACGCACGTCGTAAATATCGATGAGCGCTACCAGCCCTCCAGCCGCCGCTTTCAACGGCGTAAGTCCGTCGGACGACTCCTTTAACACCCCCAAAAGCAGTCTTAACCCAGCCCAGCTCGTATTGGCGTATTGCTTCAACATGTCCTCAGTATCTGTGCGCGTAACGCCTTAGTTCTGGTAAACCAGACGGTAATAGCGAACTGTAGTTACTGCGCGTATCCTCTCTCGGATCCGCCGATAGGGCGTCGCCTGCCGAAAGTAGCCGTCAGCAAATACCCACGCAGCTTCGCGGGTCAGACGCACCTTCACTGCCATTGCTTGGTGTGATTGTACGCTCCAATGCCTGTTTGGAAGTGACGCCTTCGTCATCGAAGACAGTAGGGGTGATAGTTGAAGCACGCCTCTTAGGACCAAGCCACCTCAGGCATGTTGAGACGAGCATGGTAAGCTGGAGTCGAGCGGAGACAATGGACGTTGAGGATACGCTGGGCTGTGCTGACAGATTCGAAGTGTGATCCGTGCGTCCCGCGCCGCCCGCGGCCTCACGCCCACGCTCGACACGATAATCCGGCCGAGAACGAAGACAGTGCATGCACAGGATGGCTTCCCAATCGTTTGGTTGTCGACCGATTGGACAGCACTGCAGTGAGCTATAGGGCGCGCCGACTCGGAGTGTCGATGTGATGTGCGCATTGTGCATGTAGCTAGACAGTGAGATTTGACAAGCTACGCGACGCGGTGCGGTCGAGCATGGCATGCAACAACATGCGAATGTTCACAGTCATGGATGTGGGCCTGGATGGGTTAGATGGAATTCTCAAAGACCGTGGTGGTAAAGGTGGAAGGAAGCAGGCCAACGCGTTGTGGCGTACAGGCTGATTCAGGCGCCGGTTCCGCGCGGCGAGCTCGGACGAATCCGCGCTAGTGAGTTCACCCCGACTGTCATGGACCAACTACTCCAACATATTGGTTTAACGACTCTATGCGGGACACATGTCCTGCCTACAGCAATCGTCATCAATTCTCACTTGGTCGATTTGTTCGTATATGTAGTCCTGAGGCGATCGCTGCTTTGTTCATTGCGCGCTTCTGGGGCGGCCAGCACGCACTATGTTTGTAGGGTCTTACTTGGCTCTGGCGCGTAGTGCTCGTCGTGAGTGTTATCAACAACAAAAGCCAAGCTTGCTGTACAGATCTGGTACAGATGTACGCGGCCCGAGTTAGTGGCTCGTTCATTCCAAGGTGTGCTACCAATACTGATTGCCATGGGAACTGCACAGCAGATTTGACACTTTCTTGATAAGTATGTCTGTCCTCAGCTGATGACCGATCAGTTCTGAGTACCCTTTAAGTAATGAGGCTAGAAGGGAACTTTCTTCCACCCCGGCGCCTTCTCTCTGCCCACCTGTCTCAACCGTCTCCTAAGCCTCAACCACCACTGGTCCTTGCACCTCTAAAGACCTCCTTCACGCATCTTCTTGTTCTTGCGACCGAGTCAATCTGCCTATGATTGCACTCACCTGCAACGCCGTGGGGGATATCATGGCCATTGCAACGCTGATCATCGACATCGCCCGCGCTCTCAACGAATCCCGCGGCTCTGCCTCCGAATATCGCGCTTTCACAGCAGAGCTCAACACGCTGCATATTGTGTTGATCTCTGTCTCCCGTGTTGCGGAGTTCACTACCGACGTGAAGCTGCGAGCCGAGATCGTAAGCGAAGTCGATCGCTGCAGTCAGGGCATCCAACACGCCCTCGAGCGCGTTGCCAAGTTCTCTACCCTGGGACATGATGGCGACACGAAAGGCGCGCTTCGGGTCAAACTTAAGCGGCAATGGTATAAGCTTGAGTGGCGTTTCGGAAAGCGCGAAAGCGTACAGGATGTTCAGGCAGAGTTTGCGGCGGCGACTCGGCGTCTATCGGTGTATCTAGCCATATCGAGCGTGTACGTCCGAACTGCTTGCAATATGTCTTGACAAGATGTTCTCGAACTCACGCGACTGTAGAGACGGCATGAACAATCTACGCACCTCCATCACAGATCAATTTAATGCGATGACTGCACGAATCTGCACGTCTCTCGTCGAGAACTTTGCTGCTGCTGCACTCCGTGATTCTGCGCTCTCTGATGCGATCACGGGCCATGCAGTCGCCCTAGGAGAACTACGACTTGATTTTCGTCGTGGACTCCCTACGACTCCAGCTTCGTCCGGTAGTTCCCTACCAATCAATGTGGACAGCAATAAGGCGATTGCTGTGGCGTTACTGTGCGTCTTGATATGTGCTGAAACGACGCGCGCCATTCGCAATGCTCTACTTCTTGCTGCAGTGTGCCTTCTTACCACTGGTGGCATGACACGAACACGTGAGCAGCGTACTACGTCGCGCCCTATTACGTACACCCAGAGTAACTCGATCACACTGAACGATGCACTTGGTCGATCACTTGTGCTTCCCTTCGAGCTGTGTGCAACATATGATGTGAGTGTTTACTGTCATCCATGCGGACGAAGATATGTTTACTTACTTTTGGAAGGTCTTCCATGCAACGCTCGTCAACCTCTTCTCTCATACTAACGGTCGCTGGTTTATCGAAGCCTATAGATATGCAATCTCTCCAGCAGGAAGAGAGACTTTTCTTGATGCCAGTACCTGGGATTTCTTCGTCGCACCTGGAATGGAGCTTGATATGGATATTGTCGTCCAGTTGACTTTGTCTCAATCGGTCTATGTATGTCCAGTGTGCCTCTCTATCATGCACGGGAGTGTATCCACTCATTGTCCATGGTACGTTATTCACTCTGAGAACTACTCCTTGGCAGTTGAACAGTTCCACGTAGTTCCAGCTGTGGAAAGGTGCCTACCGAGGACTGGGTGGACCTGACGCCTTTTGAGACTCGTCTCGCTCGTGGCGCTCAAGCAATGGTGAAGACGTCGGGGAACATAGATGATTGGGGCAGATTCCCCCGTTCCAGGTTAGTATGCCATCTATAGTATTAATACCTTCTGTTCATATTGGTCCAGACCTATACCATCGGAGAGGATCCAGCATCGAGGCCCGCGACGAGCGCATGGCCTATACGCTGATTCGGCTGAGGTCAGACGTGATCGCCCTACATCTTTCTTGGACTGGGCAGCCCAAGTCAAGGATTTCAAGCACATACAGATTCATACCCCCACATTTGATTACGGTTTATGCGAGACTCATTTTGCTCTGGACATGAACTACAGTGAACTTCGTACAGCTGTGGAGAATGGCCACTATGCACTGGTCGCCAATCTCCTTGATAGAGGCGCTGACGTGAACGCTTGCTTTGGGCCAGGATGCACCACACCGCTTCATCTTGCCTGTTTTCATGGGCACACCGAACTTGTCGCCCTTCTTCTTGATCATGGTGCCGCAATCGACACTGTCGCGAGAGGAGATGTTACTCCCCTTGCTTGCGCGCTGAGTCACGTAGTCGACAAAGCTACCTCAAAGCTCCTTCTTGCACGAGGAGCCATTGTCGATGCTCCAAAGTCCGCACAGGCTGTGGCGTTCATCCTCGCCGCTCTAACTGGCAATGTCGATCTCGTGAAGATGCTTCTTCGCCTCGGTGTTGACGTCAATACACGCTTACATCGCTGTGGCGGTGAAACGGCTTTGCATGCCGCTGTATCTCAGCGGAACGGTCAGATTGTCCAAATCCTTTTGCAACATGGTGCCGACGCGAATGCACGTTCCGAATGGCGGAAGGATCTTGGAGCGCCCTACACGCCGCTCGCGCTTGCAGCGCGCTTCGATGTTGGGTATGCGGATGACATTGTCGAAGCGCTCTTTGCGTCAGCGGGCATGTTTGGCCATGTGCGACCATCAATCGCAATACAGGAGGAACAGAGAGCCTTACTTCACCACGCAATATGCGGTGGCAGCATTGGACGCGTAGAGATAGTCCTTCGGACTGGCGTCGATGTCAATGTACGCTTTCAAAACGGCACGACGCCCCTCTCATTCGCGTCAGAGCGCGGAGACCATGAACTCGTCAAGCTTCTGCTAGCGCATGGTGCTGACCCGGCTACCAATGCGTCGCTGCCAAGTTCGATGGAGAAGCAGGGCTCATGGAAGGCATTACATGCAGCCGCTCACGGTGGTTATGTCCAAGTCGTCGAGGTCCTCCTCCAGCACGGCGTCGATGTGAATGCCTGCACTGACCACGTCGACACGCCGCTTTCACTCGCCTTGAAACAAATGCGTAAGCCGTCGTTTGGGCATCGTACAGACTTGGAGGAGGTCGTGAATACACTGCTTTCGTGGGGTGCCATAGTGGACGAACGTTGGTCTTATTTGATGCAGGAGTCGACCAAGGAGTCGACAAACAACTATTCGCGCTTCAAGATACCCGGAACTTGGCGCGACGATTCCTACTCGGGAGAAGCTTGGTTTGAGGAATGATTCGAATGAAGGATAGCGAACACGGACAATCTTCAAGTTGCTGTCATCTCATTCGGCTCGTATACGTCATCTTGCTACCCGTGTAGTATATTTTTCGTTGCAAGCTATGATCATTATGTGGAATTTATATCCGTATTCTCTCCCTCTGTATGAGCAACTCGTGCACCTTTCAACAGTAAGAGGTACGTCCCACTGATACCCAAGGGAGAAGACCATATCGCCAGATATCACGGGGCGAGATGTGTGGCGGCGGACGATGTCCGTCGTGAGGATACATCGACTATTCCTCAGATAAGATGCAGCGAGCGTCGTGCAGAGATGCGCGAGGAGCATTCACCGAGCTCGGACTACCCATCCCCATGCGGCGTCATCGCGCCTCAACGCCTCTAACAATCTGTTCCTCCACCTAATCCGAGGCTCAAGCTGGTCCAAGCCGAGCTCAACCGCAAAGTCATCGCTTGGTGTCCTCCGCGCAGGGTCGACACCTCCATTTTCCTATGCAGGCCAGGTTGCTGGAGACTGTAGCAGTCTTGCGCGTCGAGCGAGCTTTTCGGGGAATATAGCGTTCAATTTTGAAAAGAGGAAGATCGTGTAGACGCAAGTACGAATGGGATGCGGGATGCGGAAAGGCTTGATAGCGTCGAGGAGGGACAGGACAGCGAGGATGTGAGGCATGCTCTCGACGGTGCGCAACTCCTCGCCCTCGCCCCGCCCAACTTTTCTAAATGCTCCGGATGTCGCTCGCTCATCGCTCGTCCTCGTCCGTATCCAAAGAGCGGAGGAATGTGTTGGTACAAGCGGGTATGCACGCATTTGAGGAGTAGCTAAGCGCGCTCTACAGCACTAACGAGTACTCCGTGTTGAGATGCACTGGACTCTGTTGGGAAGTGAAAATAGGCCATGATCCTGGGAGAGAGATGGGTAGGCCGTTATGCAACATGGGCGCGTGGTGCAAGTCGCGTCGTCCGATGAGTTGACTCCCACCCGCCACCAACTGCACGCTGGCTAGTGTTGGCGGCAATTCCTTGCCACCTTGCCAGGTCGACCTTTAGCCAGGTGACTAGTCGACCTGGCAAACTGGCAATTGGTTCGGTGGCTGGCAATTGCCACCTGGCAATTGAATATTTAAATTGTATTTAAAAACATATTATATTTCTTGCCTACGTATCGGCCATGTGAGGCCCCAAAATCCACACCTTAGCCAGTTATACTTGTATGATGTGCTCTCCCGTGTGGGCACAGTCCAAACAGGGAGCTCACGCAGCTCGGGAAGAAAAATATGGCCATTAGAGACAATTATTATTATTTGGGGCATTTTGCCAATTGCCACCATTTGCCACCAATTGCCAGACCTTGCCAGGCCCCCAAATCGCGAATCAATAGTCAATTGCCGACTAGCGGCGGCGCCAACCAATTGCCGTCAGCACTAACGCTGGCCCACAATCAGAATACACGAATACTCGTTCGGACCCCATGCTCGTCGAGGCCTGAAGTTCTGCTTATACTCGAGACGGTCGCCTTTGCAAAGATTGTCGGCGGCCTCGCTGTGCGGGCTCCCAATGTTGTCTTGTCTCTCGAGATTTGTACCTTTGACCCCGAGAAGTGGCGAGGGGGCATCCGAGGAAGATTCGATTCGACTTCTGGAAGACCGTAGTCTGTTGCTTCCTGTCAAGCCATTCGGGCGTCAGGCTTTAGGACAGAGTCGCATCGCGATATGATGCCCGGCATGTTGGTACATGCGCAATGCGCATGCATTTCCGTTTTGTAACACGTTGTATGGATCCGACAAATGTGGCATATTGATGTCCATACCTGTCAATTTCATGATATCAACTGTTGAGACTTTGAGGACGAGAGTTGGTGGAATTTCGGATGGAGAGGTGACGTTGGCGCTGAGGCTGCGCACATTGTTACTACCAACAAGCAGGGCATCGGGATTGCCCTCCTTCGTCCGTACTCTCATTCCGTGTCGAGCATCTTGACTAACCTGCTCGCCTTCTTTTCAGCCAGAGACACTTTCAAGCTTTCCTGGTCTATGATTCCGATAACCTGTAATGCCGTGGGAGACATCCTGGCTCTTGCGACACTGGTCGTCGACGTGGCTCGCGCCCTGAACGACGCTCGCGGCTCCTCCTCCGAATACCGCTCTTTTATACACGAACTGAACGCAGTGCACGCCATGCTGACCTCCGCTGCACGCATTGCAGAAGACAGCATCGATGGCGCGCTGCGGGACCAGATCATCCGCACGGTCGATCAATGCGGCGGCGACATCCAGCGCGCACTCGCGCGCCTTGCCAAGTTCTCGACGCTCGGTTGCGATGGCGTCGCCGGAGATGGGCTGCGTCTAAAGCTGAAGCGCAACTGGTACAAGGTCGAATGGCGCTTCCTGCAGCGTGACGAGGCGCAGACGTTCCAGAAAGAGTTGACGATGGCAACACAACGCTTGACGACGCTTCTCGTCATTTCAGATGCGTGCGCTCACACACCCCTTCCTGTTTGAACTACCGCTGACTCGATGTCTGCAGTGATGGTGCAGTACGCTTTCGAAAGAACCTTCTACGCCAAGTGGATGCGTCGGTCGCGCGTGACGCTGTGCTCTTACGCGCTATCGACGGTAACACAACACTTTTGCACAAGTTGGATGCAATAATGCCTAGTAGAGGACATACATCAGCGGTCGAAGAACTATCCAGCAGTGTTCCCGATGGCGTTGATAGCAGGACCGCAGCCATTGGTGTACTGTGCGGCGCTGTCTGCGCTATGCACGCCCCATACGATCGTATGATCCCAACTGCGCTTCTCCTCGTCGCAATCTACATCCTCTCGCGAGCCCCGGGACGACATAGACGTGCGCTCGTGGGAAACGTCGCGTACTCTGCGCTCAACGCGGTCACGCTTCATGACGCGATGGGCCGCCGCCTGGTGCTTCCACTCGCGCTGTGCGAGACGCGCGAGGTACGTTTACCGATCATTCTCAATGATAGCGACACTGCATTGACAAACGAGAAGCTTTTCCATGCAACACTCGTCAACCTTTTCTCTCGGACTGACGGTCACTGGTTTATAAGTTCCCACAGATACGGGATCATGGTCAAGGGAGAGGCTCGTTATATCGGCGACAGAGACAACTGGACCCTCAGGCCTGGCACAGAGGTCGAGATGACTATCATAGTGCAAAGTGCGTTCAATGTAGCCGCCGACGTCATTCATTGCCCGGTCTGCTTGGTAACAACAGCGAAAAGCATGACTTATCCGAATTACGTATGGTGAGGCTGAGTAACTTGAAACCCATCATTGTTTCACCGCTGATAGCCTTTGTACAGTTCAGTATGTGGAAGGGAGTTGAAAGGATACTGCGTAGCACCCAGCCAACTCGGAATTTCCGTTGATGATGCCCTTGAAAGAGCGCCCTTGAAAGAGCGCCCCGAACCATCGAGTACGATGCAGATGACTCCGGCCGGTTTCCTCGAGCGAGGTTTGCATGCAAGTGAACCTTCATCACGCCCTCCTAACATATGCCTCCAGGCCTGGTTCTATGAAGATAGAAGGTACTCAGCGCACGAGCTTCATCCAGCCCTGCGTTCAACTCGGCGATATTGGCGAGTCGTTAGAGAGCCGCAGACAGCTCTCTGACAGTCACACGCCGGGCAATCGACCGGAGCCTCTCTTGAACTGGAGGGATCTCATTCATGACTTCACTCGTTTTTCCATTCACGGACTACCAGCACCTTTGTTCGCCCTCTCAATCACTTCATCAGAGGCTAGCCGCAGCCAGCTGCACATAGCTGCCGAAAACGGCCACTATCCACTTGTTGCTAAGCTTCTCGACCGAGGCGAAGACGTCAATGCTTCCCTCCCATCTGGATATACCGCACTTCTGGTTGCCTCCCTTCACGGACACACTCGCGTTGTCGAACTGCTTCTCGACCATGGGGCCATGGTCGACGCGGCCACGAAAGACGGCATCACGCCATTCGCATGCGCTGTATATCACAATCACCTCGAAACTACGGCACTGCTCGTTGGGCGAGGAGCAATGGTCGATGCATCGGAGTCTATGCGGAGTGCCGGATTATATGCCGCTGCTTATGCCAACAATATCGACATTGTGCAGATGCTGCTGTCACTCGGTCTTGATATTAATGCACTCTTCAACGCCGGTGAAACGGCACTTCACGCAGCGGTGCGTCGTGCGTCCACAGATGTCGTCGAGATGCTTTTGCGGAACGGAGCTGATGCACATGCGCGCTCTAAAACCGGGGACACACCGCTCTTCATGGCAGCGCGCCATGGGGATGCCGAGACTTTTGCATTGTTGTGTGCGTCTCGACCTGAAGGGACAGTGGATGATGCGATGTCTTCAGTGTCAGAGCAGGATTTAGGCCAGCTCCTCCGCTTTGCAGTTCGGAAAGGCAGTGTGACCTGCCTAGGGGCAAGTCGACCGTGGGAGAATTCCGGACGTTGCCGATTCGCGTAGTTTAGCTTGTTCTCTTCTTGATCTTGACAATCATCATACAACAAACAAACCTTCTGCGTTCTCGGTTCTCAGTCTCGGGCTCTCGACTCTCTAGTCACTCTATCGTTCTCTTATAGCTCTCTAACTAACTCTCTAGTCTCTGCCCTCGAGCAGTCGCGACGGATAGCCGACGCGACCGCTCGAGTCGACTCTACTCTCGCTATCGCGTCGCTATCGCGCCGCGCCCAGTGCCCTCGTCCTCGCTAGCTCTCCGACTCCCGCACTAGGCGGTAGCCACCACTGCTAGCCCGACCTGCTCGCTACGATATCTGCTAATCTTCGCTCGCCGCCCTAGTCGGGCGTCACAG
>KV424756.1:0-45680 GCA_001632445.1 Peniophora sp. CONT | reverse complement strand
GCACCGATTACCAAACGGATTACAGCTTTCGATTCGCATTGAAAAATGCGTCATATCGAGCTATAAACGGTCGGAAACGGTCGAGGTTGATGGAGGGGTCGGCGGGCAGTGGGCGGGAGGGCGGGACCCGATGAGCGGGCGGGCGGGCCCCGATGGGCGGGAGGGCGGGATCAATTGGCGGGATGTGGCGAGCGCGGGGTGCGGGCCGAGGGGAAGCCGCGTGGTGGGCGCGCGGGCAGCCCGGCAAGCCGCAAACGGTTAAACCAGATGCACGGCAGTGCCGTGCCGTGGTTAAACCAGATGCACGGCAGAGCCGTGTCGTGGTTTACTAGCAAGGCTTGCCGTGGTTGTTTTCACAACGGTTTTTGGCCTTTGCCACGGCAACTTCTACAAAACTAACAGCTAGGGCTCGCGGATCTGCCGATGTCGCCGGGTGCATTCAGTCGGCGATGAAGTCGGGCACCGCACTGCCAACTGACAAGGCGGAGCGTGAAGGAAAGCTTGCTTTTGACAACTAGCTCTTGTCATACCGGCAGACTGCTGAGTGGGGCATGTGTGCGCTTCAAGGGTCATTCGGCCGCCTCCGTGTGCCGCTCGAAATCGAGAACTCGGAACGGCGAGGAGATCTCTTGGAGACGTGCTTACGGTTGCACAATGTACGCACAGCGGTCGTGGGTATCAGCCAGATCCGTAACGTGTACGAGCCGATATGGCGTGCTCATGATGGGGGGGGGGGGTATGAGAAGGATTTGAGGGCATGACGTTCAAGGAGCAGCGGGCGAGGGACCGGGTATCTCGCTTTCATCTTCATGTACAATAGTCTTAATGTCATGCTTGTTTTGCCCCTTCCCGTGAATCGAGCCACAGCCTTCCGTGAGTACACACCGGCAAGATGGCCTTAAGAAAGGTGGTATTACAGGTGCGACATACATATGAAAGTACAAGGTAAGGAGCGACGATAAATAAACATTGTCAAGTAAGCTACCCTTATTCTTCGACTTCGGCCTCGTCAGAGGATACATCAAAGGGCGATGCAGGAAGAGAAGGTGTTGAGACACGAGTAGAGGGAGCTGAGGCCGCGCCGGTGAACAAAGATATCCCACCAGTCACCTCGCCGGACGTGAAAGGATTACGCTCGTGCCGGGACGACACACGATCATTGGTCGGGGTCGCAGTGTGAGTGCGCGCGCGATGGGAACGAGGAGTGGCAGCCGCTGGCGAGTGCACAGCTTGCCCGAAGCGCACACACCGGGATGGGGTCGGAGTGTCGAGACGGCGATAGAAACGAGGTGAACATTGTGGCGTAGGATGCCGGAAGTAGTCGTCGTGGTCATTCTCGTGACCATAGAAGCGCGCCCGCCCGCCTTCACCATTCGGGCCACCATAAGATATCTCCCATGACTGAGGTGTGGGTGAGCGGTGATAAACAAGAGGCGAAGGGTGGCGATGATCACGGACCCGATCCCAATGCCCCTGGTATGGGAGCACAGGTGCGGAAGAGCCACCGCGCCGCATGAGGCGCAACTCCAGCTCGGCACGGTCCGCACGCCGCTCAGACTCGTGGCGCAGCCGCTCAGACTCGTGAAGCTGCCGCTGAAGCTCTGCCACCCGCGTATTAGCATCACGCAACTGCCCGTTCAGTAGCACCAGCTGCGTGGACTGCATCACCCGAAGACCACGATCATCCGGACCACCGAGGTTCTCCGAGAGGCGGCTGAGAATGTCGACAGCGCGCATGGGACGCGATGCTGAGTCCGCACGCGATACAGGCGGCAAGAGAGGCTGCTCGAGCTTGACAGCGCGAGGAACGGACTTGGTGCGAGGGTTGGAATGACGAGCTGCCTTGCGTCGTGGGGGCAGAGGAGGAGGTAAGCCGTGATCCGAGTCCGAGTCCGAATCGTCGTCGGTGATCTCCACGGCAGATGCACCCGCGGAGTCATCGTCGTTGTCGCGGTCGTGGCGCATATCCAGGTTACGGTCGTCGATGATATCCTCGTTGGCGAGCTCACGGGTGTTAACCTTCTCCTCGATCAAATCAGAGACGAAGTGCACGCGCTCGATGTCCGGGGGGCAGGTACCGCGGCCGGTGGGCTTCGGTTTCCGCACAAGCTGAATATTTGTCAGAATCATTTGCAAAGCTGATAAAAAACGAGCGGACCTGCTTGAATTTATTCTCAAGAGACTTGTCAGAGCGTATAGGCATGTCATTGTCGCGAGCCCACGCACGATGACGAGCACCAACAACCTGCCAGCCCTTACCCCCAGTCGGAAGAACCTCCTCGGCGATGTTGCACAGCTCAGCAAGGTCCGCCTTCTTGAAGTTGGCAGAGCCTTTGGTACGACCGCGCTTTGTGCGCCGAGAGCCACCTTCACGTTCGCTGCCCGAGTCATACGCCGTACGCTTGCATTTTGAGCCCGCATCGGTAGCACGGTCTTTACCCTTGCCCTCGTAGGTAGGAGACGCCGGAACACGATGGCCGCCCTTCTTGTGAGCAGGCTTGCGACGAATAAGGTCGGCGACCTCTTGGACATCCGGAGGAGGTAAAGGGCGCAGAGCGGGATCAATCATGTCGAGAGAGAACTAAAACGAGCATTAGTTCCGCTTATCATGAATGAATGAATAAAACCTACCCGGGACGAAGAAGCCACCGGAGTGGGATTGTTCGGACCACCACCGGGCGGGAAGGAAGGCTGCAAGGGCTACAAGAGCGTGAGCAATACGTAATATGATACAGGTGCTAACACGTACATGAGACGGAAGAACGGCGGGTGTACCAGGCAAAGGGGTGAGAGGCGAGTTCGATGCATGAATGGGTGTCCATCGGCCACCATCCCAAACATAAGTCATGCCGGTGTTGGCGTCCGTGTAGGTGGTGCCGGGAGGAGGTGCAGAAGGATTCATAGCACGTAGAAGATGCGGATAGACAAAGAAGAAAAATAAAGACGGGCGGGATAGAGAAGAGGAAGGGATAAATAGGCAAATTAAAGGACGGGTGGGCGAAGGAGAAGAGATGCTGAGGCTCCTTAGGCAGCCTGCCTTGCTGTATATATATGTTCCGAGACGGACCGCCCATGCAATATATTGTCCAAAGACACAACAAGTACCTGCTCGGGATGTATCAGCACGTACAGGTCAAGAAGGGGGGCATCTAGTGCGGCTCCTTGGATTCGCAGTCCGACACACATCGGCGCACTTACAAGCGATCAAATTTTGAGCTTATCGCAGGTCTCGTTGCAACAGGCCCCATGGAATATGCACGTTGGCGAGCTGTTGTCACTGCGCAAACTACGCTTTGAGCCATCAAATGCGAGGATTGACGGGAGGTGCTATGTGGACTTACATAATATATCAGAATCATTTCTCTTATGCTCCTCTAGTACTACAATCACATTAACTCTGATATTGATTAAGATACGAGTAAACAGATATATAGAATCCCAAGAAAAACTTTAAGACTAAACTCCATGCTTCCGTGCTTCCGTGCACGATCCCGTGGTCCCGGAGGCATGTTCCGTGTCCCCGCAGGAAAGTTCTAACCTCACGGGTGATGGCAAGAATGGGAGCACAGGACTTAGCTAGTAGAATACAAAGACTACGAGTACAGCAGCCGGCTACCACTATGTATAGGTATTACTAAATAGTATGTGATGGGATTGAAAGCCAGTACAAGTAGCTATATAATCATAGTTTTTGACAAGTCATCCACCAGTCCCGCGGTGCCGGGTCCCACAGTGCCGAGTCCCACAGTGCTATGTCCCGTGATCTCGTGCACCGCAGAGACTGTACATATGCACCTTGTGTTCTGAGGCCTGTAGCCCAGTTGAGGGTTCATTCTGGTGTGGTGCAAGTAAAAATTAGCTTACAAGAGAAACAAGGGTACCAAATGTGCACTTTGGTATCATTTGCTCACCGTACAAGGTCCAGAAAGCACAATTTGTCTTTGGCAGAGATCCGTGCTCCTGTAGCAAATGCAGGACAGATTCCGCCCTGCCCCACAACGGGCCTTTATTGTGGGGGCAACTTGGGCATAATAAGCTGTTTTTTTTCCGGGTTCGTCGGACATCGCGTGCCATATGGGGTCACGCCATTGACCTCTCCGAACCTGCTACACTGCTCACTCTACAAATCCTCCTTGGCCTCAATGGCGACACGGGCCCGAACTCAAAGACACTGTGGGGCATCCAGCTAAACAGCAAGCCCAATGCGCCTGCGGTAGCTACTGTGTTCCAGCGTGCCATCGACCTCCTCAATGCCGTGATTGAATTAGTTGCATCGAAGACCAGCCGGTGCGCTGCATTTGTGCTCTTCAATCTGTACGAGTTGTAGTCATTCACAAGCAGGAGTGTTGACGCCGTTCGGGCAAACTTTTGGAAAGGCTTCGTTGCCACCACCAAGAGCCACACCCCGTCTGCTTGGAACGCTTTCACTCAGAAAAAGCTCGAGCTCGCTGCCAAAGGTACGCCGTGCGTAGGCTCACCGTCGCAAGTATGCTAACTCTACACAGCGGCCAAAGCGGCAAACAAGAAGCCGCCAAACCTCCCTGAGTTCCTCAAGAACGACAAAGGCGCGCTCAAGTCCGAGTACCAGTGGCTTTCTGACGATGAGAAGACCGCGCTGCTGTAGGAGTTCAACGAGGGCCGTGTTCGGGTGAAGAAGGTCCACGTCTCTTCGCAGGTAATGTGCCCGGGGCTCACGAAGGCTGTGGGTGCACACACAAAGCGCGTTAAGGCAATCGTACGTGAACACCGTCTTCGCCCGTGTCTTTTCTTCTGAACAAAATTAATGTAGCTCGACGAGCTTCATGACGGCTCCAATGTTCGCTATCTCGCATTCATCGTCTCTGGCAACACGAAGCTCAAGTTTCACCCGTTCTACTGCGCCTCTCCAGGCCTCGGCGACATCATATCAAAGCTCACCTTCTACCAGAAGACCCCGGAGAGCATGGCCAAGATGATTGAGGGTGTTTATGCGTCGGTCTTGAGCGAGGGGCTGAATATCGGTGTGTTGCGTTAAGCCCTGTGCTGCTAATCTTCTGACTATTGCTCTAGAGAAGTTCACTGCTGCTGAGGGGCGCGATTTTTGCAACGAGAACCGCACTGTCATACGAGACGGCTTTTGTACGTACTTGTATATGCTCTTCCCAATTATGCTGTTGACGCCCCACTGCAGATAACATTCTTGCAGAGGCCCACCCTGAACGGGGCCATAGCCGCCCGCGTCTCTACTTAGAGAACTACGAGCAGAAGACCGTCTTCAAGCACGGTGTTGCTTTGGATGGGTGGCCCTTCCCCTTCCCCGTCAAAGATCTCAACCACCTCACAGCCAGGGAGCAATATTTGCTCAATGTTGCCCTTCACGAAGGGAAGTGCAAGTGGGCCATCCTGACTTCGAACAAGCTGCAGACTCGCCAGCTCACGTTCAACATGGCGTGCACATCGGACGACGGCAACGGGAACGGCCAGGCTGGCAGCACTAGCCGTCCTCGCAAACGCGCACGCCGCGCTTCGAGCCCGGAGTCGGACTCCGAACGTCCTCAGTCGCTGCCGCCTTTTTTTGAAGAGGAGGAAGAGGAGGAAGAGTAGTCGGTGGCGGTACATTGCTGGAAAGGCTATGATAGACAGTCTATACTCATTGTTTGACCACTGCTCCTATATACCCTATCTTACACATTTCGCTGTTTATTCAAAGCCCAAAGTACACTGCAGCACTTAAGACCCCAGAGAGACAAACAGAAAGAACAAATGATGTTGTTGACTGTAATTGTACCCTTCCTCGCACGCCTTCTGCTATGAGAACGAAATACATGTTTCTATATACTGCTTGCGAACCAGCGGGTACCGCATATACGACTGTTCGTGTGTGGTAAGGGCGCCAGCGCGAGCTCGCTGGCTGTGACGCGCTCAACGCGCAGGCGCCAGGCTGCCCGGCAACCTTCGCAGTGCCGCCGCCGGGCCTATACCATATACGGAAGCTCTGAAGAGAGAATCCAGACTCAGCGGAGCCCGGCGTACTTTACGCTGGATGGTTGATGTCAGCTCTCAGCTTGCCAGCTCACAAGTCAAGAGGCGCGTTACGGGACCTCGTCCCCTTACTTTACTAGTAGCAGAATCAAATAATACATTTGTTTCTCATTCTCATTTCCTATATACCATATATGTTGGAAATCGGATGCGGAGGGCGGGAGATACACGGGAGGACCGAGCTCGCCGTCTATCACGGCAGGGAGCAACGCGGCGGACGACGGGTGCGAGGAGCAAGCGGTGCGAGGCGCTGCCTTTAGCCCGAAAAGGGAGGGAGCATTGTGTCAGCCAGCCTCAACCTCCTCGACCTCCTTATCGACCGTCTATCGCTCCCGAACCCCAACCCTACAATGTTCGCGGGATGGTAGTCTTCACGGGATGGTATTCACTGACGGCCCCTCAACGTCTCAAATAATGGGTCCACTTGATCACCATCAGTTGACGGGTGTTTACCTAGGTGCGCTGCTCAGCACGCATCGGGTGTCCTCACGTGGCAGCCATGTGATGGCCAGCTGGTCGTTAGGGCCGGCCAGCACGTCACCAGGTGGCTCTCAGCTTGTGGGCAACCCCGCAGAAATGTCCCGTGTGTCATAATATGTTCTCATATGCCCAAGTTTACTTATCTAGCAACACCTTTGGACCAAGTATCAGCGCTAGCCATGAGTGATTGGTGTTCTAACCAACGACCTGGCAAGTGCTGGCCAGCAGCTGGCCAGCAGCTGGCCAGCACATGACCAACACGTGGGGACCTCTGACACCCAAACTTTGCTGGCGAGCGCTGGCCAGGACTCAGTGAGCAGTAATTTTTTTTGCAACATGTCCAAGTCGTCTCCGTAAGCCATCGCTGACACCAAGTCAGGGCGGAAACATCGGAACTTCTGGGAAGCCACTAACGGCACTAAAACGCACTAATTGTCCTAATTTTAGTGCGGTTAGGACTTAGCAGTTAGGACCTGGGCTTAAAAGCCGCGTCGATTAGTACCTTAGTGGTTTTTAGCATCTTAGGGGCTTCCCAAGAGTTCCGATGAAATGTTCACCTCTCTTGCCGCATCAAAATTTGATGCACAAAACCCTCCTTTTGATTATTGTGTACAACTGTCTCAATAATATCCCACTGAATTAATACAATATAAGTAAGTACTCCTAGTGCATATTCACACATCTTGTATTTTTCTCCGACCCGGAATATCAAAACCTGAGCATATAGATCTGATTTTTCACTCTACTGCATTTTTCACTTCAGATTTATATGGGGTACTTGCACCTCCAGATCCCCATTCTATTCAAATCCACAACTTCGTACTACAACCCCACTTTGGCCGGTCAGAGGGTCTGATCATGGTAATATCCTATGGTCAGACCAGCCCTGTCTTGCGTGACCTACATATTCTTGTTGAGTATCCAGTGATATCTTGCCCCTGTACAGTGTATACCAGCAAGAGTAGTAGTACATCCTACAGCTCATCTCGAACAGGCTCGGATGCAGGCACATCCAGTGGTAAGCACAATGCCGGGGTAGTCGCCGTGAACTGATACTCGCACTTCTCCAGCTCTTGCACGGTAAGCAGCGTATTCTCCGTACCACACGTAAGCTCGAGCTATCACGCGAAACATCAGAGTGGATTCAATCCAAGCGATAAGAGGCTACACGTACCTTGACACTACGCTGCGGGCCGTTCCAGCACTTCGTACCGAGTGTGTACGATTGGCGGCTGTAGTACTCGGGAGAGCCGACCTCGGCGGCGGTATTCCAGCTCGAAAAGTGGCTGGCAGTACTCCGTAAACATAAAGCGGGCATGTCTTACATTGAAAGAACTTACCCGAGGCTGAACGTCTGGCCGCCCTTATTCGGCTTCTGCTTCGCCTCACTGAATAAACAGACCTCGTAGGTGTAGCTGCGAGCCGCAATAGTTAACTCCACCATACGCTTGCGCGTAGGGATGATGATACGTACTCTCCGGTATCCTTCGAGAAGCATTTGTTGGTCGGCTGGCGCCACTCGCCCTGACTGCCGAAGAACTTGGGGTCGAAAAGCTCATCGAGATCCTGCTTGGCGTTGTCGTGCTCCTTCTTCTGGTTAGCGAAATCTTTCTCCGCCTGCGATAGCGCTTCGCGGAGCTTCGTAGTGTCTAGCAGGCAGATGAGCTAACCCGCACAGCAAGAGACACGAAGGAAGAGAGGGAACTCACCAGCGGCGGAGGTAGAGGACGAGCCATCAGACGCGCTACCGAGCCAGCCGAGCGCGAGATTACGCAGGGACTCGTATTGCGGTACGAGAGCTTCAGGGATGTATTCTGCGACGTCATGGATTGCATCAGTCAGACGATTCGGCCCGGCACAGCAAAGGGCGACTCATAGGACGTACGGATAGAGTGAGCTGCCGGAGCAGCATGATTGTCATGCTCCAGCAACAACGCGACGTGGTCAGTCTCCAGTAGTTCGCCTAAGTTCTCCTCGAGATCTTGCGCAGACCACATGCCCTCCTCAAGCTCTTCCTCCTCGGCCACCGGCGGCTCAACATCAGCAGCTTCCTCGTCGTCCTCATGACCGATGTGCTTCAGACCTGCGAGCTGCTCCCAGCCGCGTACGGCTTCGAGCACCGCCATATCCTGGTAATTGGGGTTGTAACCGCGGCGCAACGAGTCGAGGATATTGCCGAGAGCCTGCTCGCGCTCTAGATGCTTCTCGTGCTCGCGCTGAAGGGACTTGAGAGCGTTTGAATGTTCGACGAGGGATTTGTACAAAGCTATTGGGTAGCTGAGTTTGAACCGCCGTGTTGCATAAACAGGAGAGCGTACGCGATTGCTTCTTCAGCTCGAGAGCCTCGGCCGACACGGCCTCCGCCTGGTCGACAGTACCTGGAAGTACATCAAACACCGTGCAAGGGGAATCTGAATACAACGCACTCTTGAGACGCTTGACCTCCTTCTCGAGCTTCTCCATCTCCTTCGTAGCCGTAGCGAGGACCTCCTCTAAACGCTTCTTCTCCTTCTGCGCGTATGAGATGTAGGATGAACGTATTTTGGAGCCCTTGAATACTGCTTAAGCAATACGACAAAGTGACATTTGATGGACTACGTACCGTCTTGCGCAACTTGCGCTCTGCGTCCACCTTGGCCCTGTACGCTTCGCCGATCTCCTTGCATTGATTCGGGCATATACCCGGACGCTCGTCAGAGCCGTCGCAGCAGTCAGTCTCTGGATGATATCAGCCGGGGTAGATCTATACGTAAAGATTACCACGCACCGCACAAGCTGTCGCGAACATGCGAGCTGGGGATGCTGGCGCCTATGTGACCGGCGTTCTCGCAGTAGAACGTAGTATTCGGGCATGCACCAGTACCTACAGCAACATTAAGGATGGGTAGCAAGATATCCCACGACCTGTAGCGTACCAGGCTCGTCTGAGCCGTCAGGGCAATCGCAGTAATCATCGTTCACGGCCTTCCATGCGATCTCCTTCGATCCGTCGAGACATTTCCAAGTATCCGACGACGAGGCGACGTATTGATTTAACAAAGCAGGCTTCACTCCATGAGTCTTGGAGACCTCGTAGGCAACCGTTAGAGGGACAAGCAGGGATACGGACAGCAGGCGCATGGCCGTTAAGTTGCAACAATGTGGCGGACGCGACTTGTGCGTGGCGACGCGCCGAACACGTGTTCGACCACAACTATCTTTAATGTTGCTCTACCGTTACAACTTTACAAGTACCAGAGAGCGCGTATGCATAGATTGTAGTGTTCACAGAGACAATGAGCTTCTTAGACGCTGCCATGCAGCTGGCTAAATGCGTACGATCGAGCAGTGTCGTGACGATCACACGCGTCACTTCGTGTCACGCGCGCCGTGATCTGCCCTGCTCACCGTCTCCACCGCCTTGTACTCGACCACCAAACGGCCAGACAATATGGTGCGTATACCCGTTCACGCCGAAGCCATGCCCGTTCGCCGTCTGGGATTGCATTCTCGCATCCGTAGGAGTGGAGGGAGACGAGGATGAGGCTGGATCGCTCTGGCGGCGAACGGATGGCGCGCGCGGTCTTGCGGATCTTCATTTTCGCTAACTCGCTCGATCCACAGGCCAAAGCCAAGGCAGCAGCACCCACGTCGTCGAGCGGCGGCAAGTCGGCCAAGAAGAAGAAGTGGTCCAAGGGCAAGGTCAAGGACAAGGCCCAGCACGCCGTCACGCCCGACAAGGTCCTCTTCGACCGCATCGTCAAGGAGGTCCCCACCTTCCGCTTCATCTCGCAGTCGATCCTCATCGAGCGTCTCCGCGTAAACGGTTCGCTTGCTCGCATCGCCATCCGCCACCTCGAGAAGGAGGGCTCCATCAAGCGCATCGTGCACCACCACGGACAGCTCATCTACAGTGCGTAGCACCCTCTTGCTGCATTCCTCTCATACTTATACTCTCCGACAGCGCGCGCATCTGCGGCCGAGTAGACTGTTTCCGTGCTCCATCCATCATATCACATATGCCTGCCGCATCGCACTCCATGTACTTTTCACCGACCCAAAATATGCTATCATGAGTCCCAAGGCACATCCGCCTGTTATCGTGTGATCCCGGCGCTGAGTGTGCGCGGCGAGGTATGAACGTAAGGAACAAGGTCTGGAGCTGGCAGGGAGATACACGGGGATGGTGCTGTTGTACGGGTGCACCATGCTGGCGACGTTGCACGATTCATGCCCGTCAGTGACGTCCTTGCGGTTGGTATCGTGTTCTTCAATGGCGTCTTCCTGTAACATCCGCAAGCGGAAGTTCGCGTCGGCGCGTCTTAACATCAACCTGACCGTAAGTATGATATTTCCCATATCACAGAAGCCATGCCCTGCGAGAGAGTGTTCGCGATGAGACGAGCTAGGTCTGTGGGGGCTCCGTCAAATGAGTTAGCGGGTCTCGTTACGACCGATCTGCACTGGGCTCCTCGTACGCACACTCATGATTCCAACGGAATTCATTGCATGCAGGGGCCGGGTGGTATACAACTATACTAGCGCTCACTCGGTATGCTCGTAAACTAACGACATCATCGTCATCATCATGTCCATTGCCGATTGTCCTCGATTAATGTTAGATCAACATCCTTGAGCTTCAGCCAACATATCCCAAAGCTCGTCCAACCGCTCCCCAGGTGCTATGGGTGCACCGCACTTGTACTTCTTCTCGTCGGATCCGCTTTCCAAACTGTTGATGTTCTCTATGCGAGGAACCTGGCTAAGCGGACATCCTGCCTTCCTCCTCGCCCGCAAGCCCTCGCAGAGCGCTATGACAGATGGACTAACGTCCCATTGATCCCACGTCCGCTGTCCAAGTACGCGAATATGCAGTGATCGTAGAAGCGGCATCATCAAAGGCTCAAGTACTGCACTGATGACTGGCGCGAGGTGCTCGGGAGTCGTAAGCATAAGCCATGTAAAGTTCTTCAAGGCCGCAAAGGAGTGAATGATCTCCGAGGCATGTCTAGCAAAGAACGCATTGGCGATGTTATCGACACAGGCAATCGTCAACGTGGATATGCCGCTGGGCTGGAGAAGATGGGATAGGCCTTGGGCAAGGAGTACAATGTCGTGACAGCTCCTAATGTCTAGCCGGACTATTGGGTTGTCTTCCTTCTGCGCGTCCGTGTCGCAGTAGAGTGAAAAGATGATATACGGCCCATCGCCCCATGACGACCATGGTTCATTGCTCAGCTCCTCGCTCCACGACGGGTTTTCTACGTCGCTGATGCGCAGGACTGCCCTATACGTGTGCTGCTGCAATTTCTGACTCAAGTGTACGCGCAGGGCATTTGTCAACCTCGTTACGTCGTACACTGGTTCGCGAGTCTCTTGCGTATCGTCCCAAAGAAAAACTGCCGCCATTGGGAAGTGCACGTGTTCAAGAAAGAAAGTGCATGGCGTCGACGCACAAGACAGCTCGACGCGTACGAGACGCGGGAGCTCGACGTGCACCAGGCTATGCATGTCAGTCCTGGCATCCAGAAGGCATTGATCCAACACAAGGTGGGTAAGTTGTGGAGTACCACGAAGATAGAGCAGGAAGTCGCATGGGGATGGCTCCAAATAAATGCCGCTGTCGAATCTAAGGCAAAGCGAGTGGAGGCCCGGAAAGGGGCAAGGCGGAAGGAGATTGTGGAGTCGAAGAGTGCAAAGGGAGGGCAGAAGTAATGCATTGTTTGGTGCCGATAAAGCAAACGGAAATCCTCGCGTATACACACTGGATGTTTCATAGCATGTGGACACCGCCAAAGTATCGATACTGGCCATGTCCCTCGATTGTAGGAGACTCCAGAACGCAGTGATGCCTTCGGAATGGAATGCCAGCCGTCCGACCTCCGTCGACACGCAACGGGCTCTCGTCAAGAGCGATGACAGGAGCTCCTCCACTAGGTTCGGAAACTGGTAGCCGATTTCTCCGCCAATGTAATATTCAGACATTCCAGTGGGAAGTTGTAAGCTCAGCAGCGCGGGCTTTGAACGCTCGGCCAGCAATGAGACCAACGAGATGACTTGACGCTCGTGGCTCAAGAGGCCCCCTTTCTCTTTCATACACAGAGGTGCAAGGGCATGTGCGGCCCATAGTTCATGTGCGGCGTAAGCAATGTCTCTGAAGCGTCGAGAGACTCGCATGAAGCAGCACAAGGCGTTCGGCGGCTTGTCGTCCATGTCATTCAAGTCGTCGAGTATCTCACAGAGTATCTCTGTCGGGAGACTACCGGCGTCAAAGAACTTCACGGAAGGAGTCAGAGAAGGGTCATCGGTCGATCTGACGCCTTCGATTGGTTTCCGTTGGGTAGGTGGTTTACTAGACGGGTCGATGCTCAATACAACTGGTGCTCGTACCGACCACACGAACATCAGCAACTCACTTTGAACCTGTCAGCTCGGTCTCGGACTCCTCCAAAGCAGGCATGAAGTGTACAAACGGACGGAGAAACGGAATAGTAGGCCCGACGACACAAACGTCGTTGGCAAGTCGTTATCTGATGGGTTCGGTCGCGAGCTGAGCAGCTGTTTTGGTACTCGGCACGTGCCAACAGACCAATGGGCAAAGTGTATGTCAAGTACTAGAGAGCGCTAGACTTGAAGACAGGCAGAAACGTTCGAGACTAGTCGTGGTTTAGGACGAAGTGACGGCGCGCGCGGCACTCATGCCCGCGACGACGCAATATGCAACGCACTGAAGTGCACCGTGCACCGCGCCGAGCTTAGGCGCCGTCACACTCGAGCTTGCACATATCGAGCAATCAGACTCCGATCCTGGCCCTATAGGGAGCTGACTGTGGTGCTACCGTGGTGAGGGACCGATTTTAGGAAACTAAGTACGAGTGTAATAGGACACCATCATTACAGTAATGCTCATTGCTGATTGTACTCGAAAAGTGTTCAATTAGTACCCTGTGCATCGTCCAGCATGCCCCTCAGCTTGTCCAACAGCTCCCCATGCGCCATGGGCACACCTCGCCTGTACATTGTCTTGTCGTATCCGTTTTTCAGACTGATGACGGTGTCGATGCAAGGAACATAGTCAAGCGGGCATCCTGCTTCCCTCCTCTCCCGCAACCCCTCGCAGAGCGCGACTACAGATGGGTTGGTGCGCCACTGATTCCTCACCCGCTGTCCAAGCTCGCGAATACGTAGTGATCGTAAGAGCGGCATCATCGAAGGGTCAAGTACCGCGCGTACAACTTGCGCCAGGTTCTCGGGAGTGGTCAAATTGAGCCATGCGAAGTCTGTCAAGGCCGGGAAGGAATGAATGATATCCGACGCATGTTTGCCGAAGAACACATTGGCGAGGTTGTCCATGGTGGCAATTGTCAGCGCGGATATGCAGCTAGGCTGGACAAGGTGAGATAGGCGATTGGCCAGGAATACGACGTCGCGGTAGCCCTTGAAGTCGAGTCGGACCGTCAAGTTATCTTCTTCCTGCACGTCCGTCACAAGCCTTTTATCCATGTCGCGGTAGAGTGCAATTGTAACATGCGGCCCATGGGACCACGACGACCAGGTCTTATTGTACAGGTCATCGCTCGGGATGGGATATGCGTTATCGCTGATACGCAAGAAAGCGCCGTACCGGTGCTGGTGCGGCGAATCTAAGTGCTCACGCAGAGTGTCTGCCATCCTCGTCACGTCGTTCCCGTGTTGATAAGTCTCTCGCGTATCGTTCCAGATGAATACAGCCGCCGCCGGGAAGTGGACGCGTTCGAGGAAAAAGGCGCATAGCGTCGGCCCGCATGTCAATTCAACGTGTTTGAGGTGCGGAAGTTCGACGGGTTGCAACTGCACGGCGTCCTTGGTGACCAAAAGACATTGGTACAGCACAAGGCGAGTAAGTTGAGGAGTGCTACGAAGATATATGATGAAGTCTTTAGAGGGTATGCTGCTGAAGTTATCGAAACTGATGGAAAGCGAGCGCAGGCCGGGGAAAGGACAGGGCGGAAGGACGTTTACGAGTGCAAGATTGCGAAGGCATGGCAGGTCTATTTTCTGTGGTGGTGTCGATGACTCAAAGGGGAATGTTAGCTGGTTTGCCTCGTAGCAGCCGGAAGGTCGGGAGCTAGATACCGACAAAGTCCTGACAGTGGGAGTACCCGTCACTTTCAAGAAAGCCCAGAAAGAACCGACCGCAAACGGCGAGTGTCCGAGGGCCGTTGTAATGCTGCGGGATCTGGTAACGAGCGAAGGCAAGAGACCCCCCACCAGATTGCGAACCCGATAATCCGAAATTCCGTAGGGGAGTTGCAAGCTCAATAGTTCTGACTTCGAACGCTCGACCAACGTTGAGACCTGCGAGATAACGCGACGCTCGTGGTCCTTGAGCTCGTTGCGTGTCATACTCTCGCTCGGCTCCACAAGCAGAGGTGCAAGCACATGCGAAGCCCACAAAGAATGTGCAGAGCACGCAATGTCTCTAAAGCGCCGAGAGACTCGCATAAAGCTGTACAATGCTTTCGGTGGCTCGTCGTCAAGAGTGTCCAAACTCGCCAGGACCTCGCGGATTATCTCTGTCGGGAGGTCATCGAAGGTTTCCCTGCAGATTCAAAAGAAGTGACACTGGTCGGCTTGGAGCTTTTGAGCACTTTCCGCTTGGAAGGGGCGTTGCTAGAATATTCGACGAGGCGTTAGTATGGTTCATGTCCAGTACACGAATCAAAAGGCGGCTTACGCTGAACCCGTTGCCTTGATAGGCTTAGCAGTCTTTGCCTTCTTTCTCGGAGGCATAAGAAGAAAGAGAGGATGGATACGCCAGCGAGGTGTAGCAGCACGAGCGTTGTTGACAAGTTGTGGTTTGGTCTGCGCGGACAAAAGCCATGTTCAGCCGGCCGACCGGCCGGCGTGCGTGGGAGACTCGGGCCGCATAGCTCTCAACTTCCCGTAGCGTCACGATCAGGTACGCATACGCGCCTACCCGGGTTCCCAACAGGAGGATAGCATATGCCAGGATTCACAGGTCTATTGGTAGGCTCTACAATACATTTCACGTTCAACAAAAGACCTCTACTTGCTCGCATCCTCCATCTCCTTACGCCACCTCTTCTGAATATCGATGCTCTCAAGGAAAATCTTATACTTCGCCTCCAACAACTTCGTCTCCTTCTCCGACGCAGCAGGATACACAACCGACGCAGGCGGCGTCATATCCTCCATGACCGCCCACAACGCCTTATTGTGATCGACCTCGTTAAGACCTGACTTGTACTCCGCCGCGAACCGGCCAAGCATCGCGCTGCCCAGCAAGACGGCAGTACCGAAGTTGGCCGGGATGACGATCGGCATGTGGATCGCGTCCGCGAACCATTGCATGAGCGCGACGTTCTGCGCTTGGGAGCCGGACATGTAGATGCTGTTGATCGAGTGACCGGCTTTGTTGAGCGAGTCGACAATGTGGCGAGTTTGCAGCGCGATCGCCTCGAGCGTGACGGCGTACTTGCGTGCAAGGTCGTGAAGCGTGTCATCCTGTGGAGTCTTGTTAGTACAAGACTGTTATCAATGTGTGCGTTGCACCTACAAGCTGGATGCCCACGAGCGAGCCACGCATACGCGAGTCGGCGATGGGCGAACGGTTACCTGGAGAGCGTCAGTGGTAGATCGGACTAATCAGTCGAGGGTATTACCGTGCAAGTCGGGGTAGAAGTGCAAATCCTTAAGCATCTGCGTCCACGAGTCGGCGCCCTCCTTCAAGCGGATCTCTTCCAGGGTATCGCGAAGAACTAGATAGATAGAAGGGTTAGCAACGAACACGCGAAAGATAGATAGATCGCATATACCTTGGTGGATGTTCGTCTTGCGCTTCTCGGCAAGCTCCTTGAGCTCAGGGAACGCTTTGTGCGTGGTGATCATGAAGTCGATAAGCTACAAGGACCATAAGTTTACGATCTTGTTACATACGGAAGTAGTCTTACCTGACCCGTCGAAGACTGGCCACCCTCGTTCATCCACCAACCAGGGAACACGGGGTCCTGCACACAGATGAGCGTCTGCAACGCGTAACCATGAGTACACCAACCTTGTACGGTCCCCAAACACCCTTGACGAACACAGACTCCTTGCTCTGTACGACATGACACGTCGACGTGCCGGCAATCGCAGCAAGACGGTGACCAGCCTCCTCAAAAGCGACATGAGTACTCAAGCTACCGTCCTTCTCCTTATGACGAGCGGCAATCGTGCCCATCCATCCAGCGTACGCGTCGATCAACCCACTACCGACAGGCGTACCGGTAACAAGCCCAAGCTCCTTCGCCGCCTTCTCGCTCAAGCCCTTACCGATGGGCACACCAGCCGTGAGCTTATCGTCCTGCGTCGCCGCGCCCATCTGCTTGAACTTCGCCTGCGGGATCTCAGGCAGACCGATCGAAGTGAAGAAGTCAGCTTGCCATCCCTTGTCGGGCACATACGACTCCTTGCAAGTAATGCTGCACGCCGAGCGCGTGGACTGGCCCGTAGCGCGATAAGTCAAGAAATCAGGGAGATCGAAGAATTGGCATCGCGCAAAGTCTTCAGCGGACGTATGTTTCTTAAGCCAGAGGATCTTCGGAACCTCCATCTCGAGCTACGGCGAAACGTCAGACGCGGGGAAATGCGGGGTATGCCGGCGGGAGAGGGCGCTTACGCTTATCGTACCGCCAACATAGTCAAGCACGATACTCTTCTGGGAGTTGATGAGCTGTGCCTCCTCCTCGGCACGGTGGTCAGCCCAGAGCATGATGTTGCGCTCGCCGCGCTTGCCGATGCCATCGCCCTTGGTCACGCTGACGGGCTCGCCGTCAAAGTCGGTGATGGTGGTGCTGCAAGTGGCATCGAAGCCGAGACCGTTGACGGCCTCGGGCGCGATCTTGGACTCGGCCATGACATTGCGCACGCAAGTGGTGATCGCGTTCCAGATGTCGGTCGTGCTCTGCTCAAAGATGCGGTGATCTTGAGGATCGCGGAAGGTGATGATGTCTTTGGTCGAGGACGCGACGAGCGTGCCGTCTTGCTTGACCAGGCCGGCGCGGGCAGACCCGGTGCCGACGTCGATGCCAATGTAGTACTTTTCGGACATCGTGGTGGTTGTGGGGAAAGTGGGAATTGCAAACGTTCACGGAGAAGAGATTGGGGCGACGGACTCCGCCTCAGTCCATGACATGAGATCATGGAACTCTGCCGCACGGCGGAGTCGCGCTGCTCAAACAAGATACCGCCGAGCTGCGTGTCCGTCGTGCGGCTCGACGAGCGTCTACTTTCGTACGTTATCACACAGGATCTCAGACTCGTTTCTTCTTGGATTTTGGGGCATGGATGCATGATAGTGCAAAACTCGGTGCATACAACATTTTTGTGCAGTAAAGAACGGTAGAAAAGTACGCATAAGCAGAATCAAGAGCGTATCTACGCGTCCTTGACCTTGACCGAACCGCGGAGGAGACCAGTCTATCAAGAAAAGAATGAGCAAGATACAAATAAGCAGCGAAAAAGATATACATACCCGGCGGGCGGCGATGAGACCGACTTTCTGACCGGGGACGGCAGAGCGGGCGATGGTCGATGCCTTACCGATATGCTGGTGGTTACCACCACCGTGGGGATGGTCAACCGGGTTCATGGCCACACCACGAGTACGGGGCCAGCTGTAACGCTTAGCCTTATACTTGTGGAACGCACGGCCGGCCTTGAGGAGGGGCTTGTCGATACGGCCACCGCCGGCGACGATGCCGATGCTGGCACGAGCCGAGCCGGAGATCGTCTTCTTCGCGCCCGAAGGCAGACGGACGCGGGTCTTGTTCTCGTCGGGCGAGTGGCCGATGACGGTCGCGTAGTTGCCCGAAGTGCGGGCGAGCGCACCGCGGTCACCGACCTTCTCCTCGACGTTGCAGATAATAGTACCCTCGGGGCACTGCGACACGGGAAGCACGTTGCCGATAGACAGCGTCGCCTTCTTGCCGGCGTAGACGAAAGCGCCGGTGTGGAGGCCCTCGGTCGCGATAAACGTCTCCTTGCGGAGCTTGTAGCGGTACGGGTCACGGAAAACAACGCGGGCGAGGGGAGCACCACGACCAGCGTCGTGAATGATCTCCTTGACGATGCCGCGGATGTAGCCGTTGCGCTCGGCAAAGTCGAGCGGCCTGAACTGGGCCGGGTTCTTGTTGTGGTGCGTGTGCGCCTTGAACTGTAGCAATCTGTCAATACTTATAATACCATGCAATACATTGCAAGGCGTACGATAGTGTGCGAGCGCCTCTGCGCGCGAATGACCCGACCCATAGCGTTGAAGTGGTGGTGGTGGTTTCTGGTGAAGAACGAAAAGCACAAAGTCAGCGAGACCGCATCCAAGTCATCCAGCCGCAACACCGCCCATCCAGCCCATTCTGCCGCTCCTGTCTCCTCCAACTTTGAATAGGCGGCAGCCGGACGTCGTACGGGCAGCACTGCGGCATAAAAACGGAGAGATACGCACTGTGGCGGGGTGGGTGCTCGCTGTTGCTGACGGCGACCAAATTCGACGATAATCCTCAATGCGAAATTGATCGCTTCTCACGCCCCATTTCTGCTTAACGACTCACGGTTGTTCTGGCGATTAATACTGTAGTTCTTTTGAATGAGCAAGCAGTAGCAATATAGCAATCAAACATCTACACTAGGTACAAAGCATATCAAATACTAGACAAAGCACTCGAAACCCATCGACACTATCACGACCAACTTTGCGTATTGAAGAACTCTGAGAAATCACCCAAGCCGGCGTCCATACCGCCTGACATACCCATACCTGGCGAGCTACTGGGGTCCATACCCGGGAAACCACCACCAGCCGCGCTCGCCGTACGTGATGGCGGACGCTGCTGCTGCTGCGGCCCGCCCATCTGGTGTACTGGCGAGGGCGCATACGGGTAACCGCCGCCCGGCCCGCCAGAGCCGCCTCCAGCACCGGCAGAACCAGGCCATCCTCCCGCGCCCGGAGACGGCGCCGACGGCGGAAACTGTTGCTGCGGTCGTCCGTGCGCACTACCAGGCGGTGTCCCTCCATATGGCCCACCCGCGCTCCCACTGTTCTGCTGCTGCCAGCCAGCTCCCTGCCCACCACCACCAGCCATCATCTGCTGAGGATTGATGAACCCGCCTCCGCCGCCGCCGCTGTTAGAAGGCGCAGGCGAAGGCGCGTTGGCTTGTGCAGCCTGCATCGCCATCATCCGCTGGAAGTCTGCGCCCCCACCACCGCCTGGACCACCACGCGGTGTCATCGGCGACGGCGCGTTCTCGGACGGCGAGTGCGTGCTGCGCTGCATCCCACCAAAGTCATTTGCAGGTGAGCCGGCATGCATCGGGCTACCCATACCGCCACCTTGGTGTTGTTGCTGCTGCTGGGCCGCCTGCTGCTGCATAAGCCGCTGCTGTTGCTGCTGGAGTATCGCGGGATTCACGCCGCCCTGTCCGCCGCCCGGACCAAAGACGGCAGGATTGATACCACCCTGCTGCATACCGCCCGGTCCACCAGCGCCACCACCAAATGCGGCGGGATTGATGCCGCCCTGCATGCCGCCACCACCACCACCGCCTGGCCCGTTCCGCATCTGCTGCTGCATCATCAGCATCTGGCGTTGCTGGTGCGGCATTGCCATGAGCTGCGCCTGAGTGAAGCCGCCAGGTGGCACACTGATTCCGCTGGGTCCGCCCTGCGACGGCACACCCATTGGCGCGCCAGGTGGACCACCCGAGCCCATTCGACTGAGCGGAATACCACCTTGGCCACCCTGCATCGGCATACCACCACCAACGCCGTGTTGTTGTTGCTGTTGCTGCTGTTGAGTATGCTGACGTTCACGATCAAGAGCGCCCTGCACATGTCCTGTCAAAACAGATATCTCGCCTTAAACTGAACGCACATACCGTGAATCGCAAAACCGCTTGGACTTGCTGCCCTAAAGGTAAGGTCGGGAACTGCGGATAGTTCTTAAGGATCTGCTGGATGATAGGCTGATTGGGGGTCTGCAGCATTTGCAACACGCGCAAACCGTTCTGTCCAAACTGAGCCACGACTTGTTGCACGACAGGATTACCCGCGTTGATGTTGCCGCCTGCGCTCGGCCCGGGGCCCGGTACAGGTGGCGGTTGCATCTGGTGCGGAGATGTTTGAGTAGGCCGCTGTGCGGCAGCTTGCTGTTGCCCGCGCATCTGCAGCTGAGCCGCACGGCGCTGCATCTCCGCTTGCGTGGTGTTCATAGGGAATCCCTGCGATGGGATCGACGGGCTGCTTGCAGCCATCTGCGGTGTACTGGGCGCTCCCCCAACACCGGGAGGAAAACCGCGGCCCATGGAGGCAGGAGTGGACGGCGGCAGCATGGGCGTCTTGTGCTCGCCAGTGTCGCGTCGCTTGTTCATGGGCTCGGGTGTAGCGTGCTCGGGGCGCTCGCGCTTCAGAGAGCCCGGAATCATCGGTGGACCCTGGGCAGGTGGATGATGGGCGCTTTCTCGCATTCGTGCAATATCCTTCGCAAAGGCGGCGCCTAGCTCCTTATACAACTGCAAGATTCGGTCCATGGGCAAGAAATCGACAGATTGAGGCGTAGAAAGCGGTGGTAGACTGTTCATTCCCACGAGCTAGAATGACTGAGTACAGAGCGGCGAGAATAAGTCATTTTGACCCTTACCGCCTGCGGATTATCTGCCGCGTTTGCCAGCCATGTTAGATTCGAGTGCAAGCGGCTGTTAAACCTACAACAATAAATTAGTCGTGCATCAATGATTAAATTAAATATCGACTCGCTCAGTGAAGCGCTTGTCGTCTTTGGGTATCGACCTACTGTGGAACTCGTCCAAAGCCCTGCACGATATTAAACACTATGTTCAAACGGGATCAATTTGATATACTCACTTGAACAGCTCTCCGTTGAGCTGTATCAATGCATCAATCTTCCGGTTTCGTTTCGCGCTACCCGGGAGGGCCGAACGAGATGAAGAGGCGCTATGCTCTCCTTGATGCGGATATGAGCCGCGTAGTGGCGAAGAGGACGAAGAAGCCTCGGCATTGGGCGCGGCATGCTTTTTTGATACGCCGTTCGGGCGAGGTGGGGTATTTGAAGCGCCCGTCGGCTTGCCCTCGTCCTTCTTCGAGTCTCCTCCTTCCTCTTTCGGCTCCAGCCCGTCGTCCTCGTCGTCTTCCTCCGGAGCCGGAGAGAGCTCGCTGAGCGGAGACGGTGCACCACCGTCATCGACGAGACCGGCATTGCTCGCGTCCTCGTTTGAGTTCTCGGGCGATTTACTGTGTGCCTCTGCCTTCGTGTTTGGCGAGCTGCTGTCGGGTGCGGGAGTAAGAGAAGATTGGCGTTGGGGAGAAGATGCGTCGGGTTTAGCTGTGTGGCGGGCCATAATATTCGTAGAAGTCAGGGGTGCGGATTCATCGCCCATGGGCCAGGGAAAGTTAGAGGCGGGCAGCGCAGGGAGGACGCCAGGAGTGCGATCAAGACCAATCATATGCGCGCAGGATTCAAGTGCGCAAGAGGACCCGAGAAGCCGGAGTCGTTGTCGCCGTTGCCAGCGCGGTTTACGAGCCGGGCGCGTCGTTCGGGCGGGAGTTGCCGAGATAGCGTGGTCTCAGAGGGTAAATGCTGGAATATACTCCGGACGACGAGGCAGACGACGAGCTAAGCACAAACGTCGAGGTGACCGTCGGGAATGGGCACCACGACCGCGCAAGGATTCGTCGCGCTCCGTTGACTGGCACGTGGCACCCGTAAGCGTGAGAATGAACTGCCTAGCGCGGACACAGGCGCCCTCGCCAAACAAGTCTGCAAGACAAGGGACGGCCATGAGCGTGAAAGCCAAGTCGCATCTGTGAGCGCGAGGGGACGCAGTTCGGTAAAAGCGGCTATTAGGGCGACGTCGGAGACGGAGGTCGTGCTTGAGGTTCATTACAGCATGATCGATTCTGCCTCGTCGCACACGCTCCCGACTGGCACCGCCGTCCCTATTCCCCCGTTTCGTTGTACTAAATCCAGCATCGAGGTTACTTGTATCCCCCACGCCGCAGCGCTTCGCCCGCAGTGGCAGCGAACCGGAACGAGAGAATGGTAGCACCCTCCGGGTTCCCCTTGCTCCGTTCTTTGCCATTTGGCCTATATACTCCCGGACCTCCCGGCCTACACGTGCTACGCCTCTTTATCTAGATGGAGCCACAGCTGCAGGGTCTGCGCAGGAACGCCGCCCGGACAACGCTCGGCTGTTCCTCCTGAAATACCTGAAGTGGACATCCTGGGAACCAGATCATTGGACCCGCACGATGATCTTTGGGTTGCCTGAGCGCTGAACTTGTTACTTGGACCCGCCACTCATCTCGCCCAAGACGGGAACCTGTCTGCCTGAAGCCCTCCATACTTACATCTCTAGCACTCGCGAACTTCTTTCTGAGCACGCGTGTCTGAAACTCTGACCGAAAAGAGTCTGTGGCTGCCCGATCTCTACGTACATCGTTCTCGGAAGCTCTCTAAACTCTGAACGGTAACACGTCACCGCGTATTTGTCTCGTACAGCAGACCTGTATAATCCGATCCAACAGAGGCTAGCCTGACGTCCGCCGAGACCACGCTGCAACCCCCTTCTGGTGTCTTCTTGCATAGCCGCACTCACGCTCCCGCTTCACATCATCGCATCATCTCGTGCACCCGCTCTTCATAATCTCCAGCAACCATGGCCTTTTCCAATCTCGCAGATAACGAGAAGGACGCCTTCTTCTCCCTCCTCGACGAGTCGGTGCCTTTCATCCTTCTGTCTTCAAAGACTGACGCCCTGCTGCGCAGATATTTCACTTCCCGACCCGGGCTCATCGCCGGCACAGGCTCATCCGAATCCACTGGGCCATCCCCTTCTCCAGGAGAGGGTCAGGCATCTGCGACATCCTTTGCTCGGAATGCTCTCGCCTCGAACCCGCAGGCCTCCACAAAGTTGCTGTCCGTAGGATTGGGAGCCATGGCTTCTCAAAAACCAACTTCAGCCAACGTATGTTCGCAATTTCCGTCGAATCGCTGTACCATATCTCATGGACAAAATATCCAGTCACGAGCAACATCCATGGCAGCCGGCTTTGCGCATCGTGCCGTCGAGAGCAACCCACAGGCCGCAGGCAAACTTCTTTCCGCCGGTCTGAGAAACACAGGTTCGAGCCCTTCGCCCTCCCAGCAGGTACGCGCCCACCGCACCGCACGTCATCTGATTTTGACCGTGTTTGGCCGTCAAGCACGAAGTCGCAGAGGCACACGACACAGCGCCTGTAAGCGTCCGCGATCGCATCCAGGCCGCATCGGCGCAATTCAACAAGCCATCTGCCCCACCGCCTCGTCCCGGCCCCAAGCCAGCACCCAAACCAGCCAGCGGCTTGCAAGCAGCCAAGGTAAACAGAATACCTATACCCGACCCGTTCATATCGATCTATCATTGCTCACACGCGCACGCAGACCATCGGTGATCTGAACGTCTCTTCGACCAAGGACTTCTTCGGTTCCCTGCGCGGAAGCACCGCGGCCAAGAACGCGCCGCCTCCCGTGGTAGCTACGCCCGAGCGCGCGTTTCCCGCGAAGAAGAACGCTTTTGCGCCGCCGCCCACACGGCGCTTGGATTCGAACGAATCTGTGCCAAGTGCTTCCCCATCCTCCCCCGCGCCTGCACCTGCACCTCCACCACCGCCTCCTCCACGCTACGAGCCGGAGCCGGAGGGTGAATGGGCCGAGGCACTCTACGATTATGACAGTGCGGAAGCAGGGGACCTGAATATCAGGGAGAACGAGCGGGTATTGGTTACTGATCGCTCTGACGACGACTGGTACGTTGCTCCCCTTCCCTTCGGGTTTTGCGGTGCCTCTCGCTCGATCTAACTCAATCTACTATCAGGTGGAAGGGCGAATTTAATGGACAAACGGGCACGTTCCCAGCGTCTTATGTCCGGCTTCTGTAGAGTTTCCCATTCACGCAGCGACGATGGAGAAAAGCATCCGATGGATAGTAGTACATGATTCCATGTTTGATGATTATAGGCGGTACATGTGCGGAATATAGGGTGTGTTACAGGATGCTCGTCGGCCAGATAATCGAGACGGGTACATGATCGAGAATGGAGTACAACAAGTAAGATGAGAGACGGATGGAGAGAGAACCGAGCCAAAAAGAGAGGCAAGCGGGGCGCGCTGATTGTGTAGGACTGGGCGGGACCCGGAAAGCGGGTAAGAGTGCGTGCATCGTCGGGCGGGCTCTCCAGAGTGTGGATGGATATCATCATGTGTATGTCGGTGGCGATAAACGCCTAAGCCTCAAGGTCGGCGCGGAGCATGCCTGAACGCGAGTGTGTGAGGCGCCGGCCCGTGGCAGCAGCATCCGCCTCAGTCATCGACGCGCTGCGCGTCGCGGCGCCCCACATCCGGCTGAGGAAGTTGCTCGTGGCGGACGCGGTCATGCCCGCGGGAGGCGTGGCGTGGTCCTTCCTGGGCGGCGTGTCAAAACGCGGAGGTGCAGTCGGGCGACGGAGACGCAGGCTGCGCTTCGTGTTCAGAACAGGCTGATGCGTGGAGAACGGCAGCGGCTTGACAGCGGAAGAGAGCGCGAGCTGATCCAGCGTGGTCGAGGAATGGATCGCGCTGTCAGAACCGAGCATGTGCAGCGTCGAGTTCGAATCATGCGCCGCGATCGTCGCCGTATCGCTGGGCTTGCGGGCACGGCGACGAGCAGGAATAGCCTGCATCCGCATCATATTCGCACGCGGTGCCACCTCGTCGTCGTCAGAGGCCATGTCGTCGTCGGACAAGTCGCGAAGCTCGTCAGAGGACTCGTCCGTGGTCGAGTTGTCCTCGGTGAGCGAACCCATGGACGCCTCGCTGTCCGCGCCACTGGCGGTGCTAGCATTGCTGATGGTGCGCGAACCGAGCGTATCGCGAACAGGCGTCGGCGTGACGGGCGGCGCCCCCAAGTATGACCTCGAGAGCCGGCGGGCAAGACTATGAACCGTCGTCGCGATTGTCTGCGCGGCGGTGGTCGTAGTAGCTGCAGCTGCGGCAGCAACAGCGGTAGTGTACGGGACCGTGCTGCGAGTGCGATCCTCGCTCGGCGGCGTGGGAGGGAGCTGCGCCTGAGCACGCGCCTTGCTGGCCTCGGTGACCTTGATGACGGCCTTTTGCCGCGTCGACGCAGAGCTGGCGGCGGGCGGGACAGGAAGGAAAGGCTCGAAAGCCGCAAGCGCCTCGTTCTCGTCGAACCGGAGCTCATAGTCGAGCAGGAAGAGAAGCTGCTTCTCCATCAGGTTGATCTCGTTGATGTCGAAGAGCTGTGCGTAGATCGCCCAATGCTTGTTCTTCGGTGACGAGTCGTTGAGGTACTTGGCCGCCACAATGAGCGTCGCGAGGAAGACGCGGTGACGCGTGCACGGGAGGCCTGACAGAGAGAAGATTAGAATGAGCAAGACCTGTAGCGTAGCGAGCACACATACCCTTGGCCATATCCGGAAGCCGGGTGCGGAGGCGTTCAAGAAAGAGAACCGTGCAGAGAAGAACCGGAATCTGGACGTGCGAAGCATCGACGATCGAGGCGATGAACTCGTGCAACTTGGGCAAGTTGGAGTCTTCTGAGTCATCCGCGAACGTCTTCTTGAGTGGCGTCTGAGGCGGGGTCGGGAGGGCACTTGACAACGGCTCCGGGTCGTCGACAAGAGGAAGAGCGCGGATGACTTGCTCAGCCACGTAGATGACCATCTCATACGTCACGCGCTCGCGAACGAGGCGCAGAAGGCGCGGGTTGTGAGCAGAGATGGGGAGGAGAGACGCAGGGTGCCGCCGAGTGGACATGATGGGAGAAAAGAAGGGAATGGCGGGGGATGGTCTGTAAAGGGAGAAGGGGGGAGAAGAGCCGCCGACGAGCAAGGCGGTGGTTGGAGAACAGGACGCAGAAACACTGAAACGGGCTTTATACGCATTGCCAGCGATCCCCGCGAGCATCGAGGAGCGGCGGCGGCGAGCAACGAGCGGCATCTCGACGCACCGTCTTGACAGCCAAATGAATGCATTCAAACATTACGTCGTAGCAGCTATGAGACCTCTGAGACATGAACTTAGCCTGGATTATATTCCACATGTACAAACGCTCATTAGATCTGGCCAGCACTGTATCTACGCGTCGAACGTCGTGAACCATTGACTCATGGATGTTTAAGGTCGAGGGGCAACACCCGCACGCGACCGTTCCAGTTCGACACCGGCGTTTGCCGGCCACGACCTCGCGGCGGCGATGCCTGCCCTCTTCATGTCATGTACCAACTTGATTCTGACCATCACTACGGGACGCAAACCAAAAGCCTTGCTATAGCTTGTGAATAGACTTAGACCATGGATACGCTGTCATGGTCTGCCTTAATTGACTGGTCAACTGTACTCGGTCTTGTATTCGGAGGCTGCTGCAGGTCAGCTCTCGTCTTCAAGCGTTCGCTCGCCCATTGTCTGACTGGGCCATAGCAACGCCATAAGCTTAGAAAGACTTACATCTGAGTACCCTAATGTCGGATCTCTCATCACCTTCACCCAATTCTTGCTCGTCTCTTTACATGGTCTTCGGAAGTTCTTGTACTTCGAACGCGGACCATTAGGCTTGCCACTACCGAAGATGCAACCTAGACGGGTTCCTTTAATGCCCTATCTTATACAAGTGGTCTTGTATACAGCGATCTCAGTCTTGAACAATGCTGCCTTCGCGTACAAGATCCCCATGACTGTGCATATCATCTTTCGGAGTGGCGGCCTTGTAATCAGTCTCATCATGGGCTGGCTACTGGCAGGCAAGCGGTAGGTACCTCGGTGTTGTAATATTACTCGCAACTGACGAGGTGGTCTGTAGGTACAGTCGTGGCCAAGTCTTTGCGGTCCTCGTGGTCACCGCCGGGGTCATGCTCACGACGGCGTCAGCCGCCGTCAGCAAGCCTAAACTATCCGCTTCGGCTACGGATGCTGGCCCTCCGCTCAAGACGTACTTAACAGGCGTCAGCCTCTTGACCCTCGCGCTTGTTCTCGGAGGCTTGCTCGGAATGACGCAAGACCACATTTACGGCAAATACGGCGCGACGAAGAGCGCAGATCCAAACGCTCCAGCGATCTGGGAGGAGTCGATGTTCTACATGCACTTCCTCTCCTTGCCATCCTTTGCATTCATGTCGAAGAATATCTCCTCGCAGGCGACCTCGCTCATGACGGCCAGTAAGGCAAATATGTTGCTGCCCATACCCAGCCCTTTCGTAACCCTCCACCCGATGCCCGACAAACCCGCGCCGTCAGCGTCATTGGATCTACACGTACCGCATGCGGTGGTCTACCTTCTCCTCAACGCATTCACACAACTCTTCTGCTCGGCAGGCGTCAATAGGCTTACCACCAAAGTCACATCGTTGACAGTGACGCTTGTGCTAGTCGTCCGCAAAGCAGTCTCGCTCGTCCTGAGCGTCGCGCTCTTCAAGCGCAACGCGCATATGAACTCCACACAATGGCTCATGCTCTGGTCGGGTGCAGCGCTAGTCTTCACGGGCACAGTCATCTACGCAAGCTCTTCGAAGCCACGCCCGAAGCCTGAGAAGGCGAAGCAGGAGTAGAGTCGTAAAGGACAATGGACAACGTTTGCCCGCATGTACTGGAATATAGAGCAAGATATGTACTTAATACACGGATATAACACCCACTACTACTCCTGGCCAGTTGCCGCGTTCCAGACGCGCTTCATCATCTTCGCCGACTCGTCCTCTGCGCTCTCGATCTTCGACAGCGACACGATGCTGAGCGTGTTCGCGAAGGTCCGTAAGTAAGGGGCATACTACAAGAGTTGATCAGCATAGAATCGAAGCGTATAGACGATCGGACGTACAGCGCGGCAGAAGTGCTTGTACCAGCCCCATGCAGACCAAGCAACCCAATGGTTGTCTGTCCACGCCGCGCGCTCGTCCCACGCGCTCTGTGAAAAGACAGAGTACACGGGCAAGGAAGCGTCTGATGGATGCAGAAGATCGACAAAGCCCTCAATGACGAGCGACAGGGTCGACTTTTGCTCTCGGCTTAGCGTCGAAACCGCCTTGAGTGCAGCGGATAGGGCAGGAGACTCGGATGTGGGTTCCGCTGTAAACGCCTCAGTCAAGATCTCGAACTATAATAACAGGAGCGCTTACCCGTTTTCACCTCCGCATCAACTTCCATATTTGTCGCCTCCATATTAGTAGAGTCCGTCGCCAACTCGCGCGCGCGAGTCTCGTCTTCCTCCTTGCGTAAAGCAGCAATACGTTTACGCGCAACAATCACACGACCATTCGCTTTATCAATCGCGCCCTTCAATATCACCCAGTCGAGACCGTGCTCAGCATGAGCAAACACCCAGCGCACGCAGTCCGTGGGATCGACGATCTGGTACTGCATGAACTTATCGAACACGATCGACACCATCTGCGGGTTCCGATGCCAGAAGCGCGCGGCAGCATTGAGGACGTCACCCTTAGCGCCCGCACGCTCGCCGCCTGCCGCGAGGCCTCGAAGAAGCGCGATATAGCGCTCGATGGCGTTCAAGAAGTGAGAGAATGAGCGGGAGCCGATGTGGAGCAGTGATTGGACGGTGATGGTGCGTACGACCTGGTCGGCATTCGCCTCGCCTTCCTCGTTGAGTTGATCGCGGATGGTGTCGAGTACTGCGGTCACTTCGTCCGGCTTTGCGCGAGCACGTAGCTGGTTAAGAACACTTTGAGCGTGTTCATAATGGGGCGCAGCTATTGGACATGAGTGATAAGTTCTTGAGATGGGTTGATCAACGTACAGGGAAGTTCGTAGTCGTACTCAGGTCCAGGTGCTTGATCTGCGATAGCGCCTGCCTCCGCCTCCTGGAACTGTGGAGGTAGCGTCTTAACAATACGATCATAGTAGGATAGCCTAATCTCTTGCTCGAGCGCCAGCCGAATGAAAGTCTTCTTTGGGTGCGCGGGAGGCAAGGTGAGGTCGTCAATCCTGTTAAACACTGAGTTAAACAAGCATCACCTCGTGAAGATGTATACGTACCATTCTTTCCATACCCACTGGAAGTTGAAGTTGCTCATGTGTACGGAGAACCACTCGGCGAAGCGGCGCCCGACTTCAACGTCAAGCCCTTCGACGAGGAAGCTGTAGCACTTGCGAATAGATTTGCCAACTGCCGGACCAACGGTCTGCGGTGAGAGCTTACAGAGCTCCGTGATGAGTGCACCGTAGTAAATCGTGTGTTTAGGCGCGTCTGGTAGTAAGAACTGGTGACTGAGAGCAGTCTATCAAGACGGTCAGACGACGCAAGTATGAAGTGTCACAAGAAGCTTACCTCTACTAAAGTGCTTTCGAGCTGCCAGTCCTTACCCGGTATGGGCTGACGGTCTGGCTCGTCGCCGGGTCCACCAGGTCGCGGCTTGAAGGTACCAAGATGTGTCCACTTCGGATACTCGAGCAGAAGTCGCGCGCACTCTTTGCGGTTGATTTCGAAGATGTCCATGATGTCCGCAATATCTGAGCGTGCAGCATAGCCAGCTGGCGTAGTAGGGTTTGGTGTGACCTGAGACGCTCCAAAAATCAGTATGGGGATATAATATGAGCCGAACAAGTTATACCTCATCTGGGAACAACCGCAGATAGAGCTCAGGCCACTCCTCCTTTTTGATCGGGACGTCTTCGCCAACGTCTGGACCGAGGGACTCAAGCTCCATGGCATCCGGAGGTACCAACACGGAAGGCAGGTCGTATAGATCAAATTCACCCTTCTCAACGTCCGTGTAAGGCTGTACATAGATCGAGGACACTTCCTCGAAGTCGCCAGCGTCAAGAGCTTTGAGCGCCGCAATGGCGGTGTCAAGGATCTATCCGTGCCCATGAGATACGTCTTAACCTGAAGAGAACGTGCTTCGCACCTCGTCTGAACCAATAGCAAGAGAGTCGGAGCTGTTGACGCCTGATGCGGGATGTACAAGCCACTTCGCGTTTGGCATCAACTCGCTATAGGTCTGGATAGCGGTGATCATCTCAATGACAGAAGCCGCAGAGTGCTCCTTGAGAATCTTCCCAGCCTAAAGTATAGTTAGCACATGAACAACCGGTATGAAGCGCCTGAATACCCGTACCCTCATAAGACCTTCAGCAGCCGAGCGTGCAGCTTGTTTTGCACGAGCATGAGATACACCAAACTCGTCAAGAACAGCAGTCAATGATTGCAATAGAGACAACATTGACTGTGGGGAAATGACACGGGCGACTGTCAAGTGTGCAAAGAAGTGGATCTGCGCGGCTTGAATGAGTGGTGTGGCGCACGGTACAAAACGAGAGAACTCACGCAGAACCGGACTTCTCGCCATGCTAGCTTGTCGAGGTAGCCCTGGAAGCCCTTCCAGAAGTCTTCGAGCACTTGCCGACCGATAGACGCGTCCGGAGCAGTGCTTCCCTCGCTCTTCGCCGGGCAATCGAACAGTCTTCGGAGGAAAAGCGCAAAGTAAGGGACCTTGTATGGCTGCTCGGTGAGACTGTGCAAGAGCTTGTTAGTATACAAGAATAGTCTGCAGAAATAACGGTATGCGCACCCTATGCGAATACCTTCAGACAACGCTGAGATGTTTATACTCTCGGCTTCGGTTATGTTGCGCACTTGACGGTCAACCTCTTGCAGCGCGTCCTAGCCCAAGTATAAGTAAAGGCTTCATGCCACATACATAGCCGACGTACAACATCGCCCATCCTAATGATGATGTTTTTGAACCGCGTTTCGGGGTCCTCGTAGTACGGTTCGGGCTCTAGACGCGACATTTGAGTATTAGAACAAGATAATTTTATTATAGCGCACCTCGGTACTGTCGGCCACGTCCTCCACCACCATAGTGACGACTCATATTGTGATAGTATATGGGCCGTACGCAGTGGTCGGCTAATGAGTCGGTCGAAGAAGGGAACAAGTTCGGTCAAGTGCGCGTCAGAGAAAGTCTCACGACTCGCGAGCGCGCGTCTTCGGAGCGGAACGCGCTGTAACTTGGACACCGACTACGACGAACAGGTCGCAAGGTGCGCTTTAAACATAACCTTGTATTAGAGATCCCGCTCACAGTGTGCTTATAGGCATGCAAGACTCATGCAATGCCTTGTGACACTCAGGACTAGCTGCCTCGGCCCTTGGGCGCGCCGCCCGGCCTTTTCGCAGACGCTCCGGCCGCCGCGGACAGAACGTCTTTCTGCGCCACTCCAGTCTCGCACATATTTCTTCAAGCGCACTTTTTCATCGCAATGCAGTCAAACAAACAACGAATCCTCATCTCCCTCTTCAGACATCCCGAATATGTCAACACTTCCTGAACACCTCTCCTCTGCTCAATGGTCACGCGCAGGCGCGAAAGCCGTGCGCATGGCACTCGCGCAAGATCGACGCTGGGAAGCCTTCCACCTCTGGCACTCGATGCGCTGGTCTCTTCCTCAATATGGCGAGAGCACTACCCCATTCAAACCGCCGACGGACAAGTTCAAGCCCGTTGACTTTGGTCGAGCCGTTTCGCCGGTACTTGCCGGCCACTCTCTTGTTCACGGATTATTACGCTCCGGCGAGCGTAGGCTGGCTGGTCTGCTTGCACAGCAAATGGTCGAAGATGGAGTGAAGCTCAAGCCGCAGACCGTAGAAGCTATCTTGAGCTCATTGCAGTCGGCGCCTATGGGTCCTGCATCGCAGCCACCCCACAACTTCACAATTCCTACGTTCAACAACGTTCAACCGCGCGATCCTCTCACTGCTGCCGCTGTGGTACTTCTACGAGGCGCATCTAAACAACGAGGCCAACGCACACGAGCTATATTAGATAAGGTCATCAGCGTGTGCTTAGCTCAGACAGAAATTCTTGTCGCGTCGTTACTGCTCGGAATGCTCATTGCGGCGTACCAACAACACGGCACTCACGTCGTGTCTGACGTAATCCCTGTCCCTCGCAAGAAGTCTTATCGGATACCATCTGGTCGGACCAAAGCGCATATCGACCCATCGCGAGTTGCTTGGTCTTCCAAGTCTATGGAAGCGATCGTACAAGCTATCGAGCCCCACATACGCGCTGGCCCAGAGGACGAGATGTTCGAGGAGTGCAGCCAGAGTCTCGCATTCCTGGCCCATGCAGTCGACGCGCGCCGCATGCCTCTCAACCGCACCACTGCCCTCATCAAGCTGCTCTACTCTTATCCGAACTGTGACTCGCTCGTCTGGGTAGAACGAGACAGCGGGGCACCGGACCGCATTCGCGCGTACACGTACTTCAACGACGTACTGTTACGGCTGATCGAGGGTCTCCCAGCACAACTCGCCATAGCCTCGTCCGCACCGACTGCTTGGTGGGATCCTCTGCGCATCCAAGAGTACAACTCGCTGCTGCACTACGCCATTCACGAGCGGCGCTCTATCCCGCTCATGCGCTGCGTGCTCGAGCATGTGCGTGAAGTACGCAAGTCAGCTATTGAACCGAACAACGTGACGCACTCCATCACCTTACGCGGATTACGATTGGCGCGGCGCAACGATCTGGCTGAGCAAACACTGGGCGAGATCCTGGGACGGCCGGAGAAGAAAGACGTGTCTACTAGCCGAGAGCAGAACGTTGACCCTCGACCCGCCTCTCGCGCCGGTCATAAGCGTGGGTTGCATACATCATCTGTTGTGGAAACGGTAAGTTGACTTTCAAGATATAGCCACGCAGTTGCTGATTTCGCGATGGGAACAGGATGATCTCCCCGAGAGCCCCCTCCGCATGGTTATGCGTGATAATCTTGAAGCAACCATGCAGTACTCAGCCGCTTCAGAGCCCGTGCAAATGGATCCCGACATGCTCGTCCAGTACATCTTGCACATCATCGAGACCGGCCGTCCCGAAGACGTCGCACCTCTCTTCTTCGAGCTCTTCCCCGAACTCAACATCGAAGATCGCGAGGAGCGGGGTGCAGCGCGTCAACATGCAGTTGACCGGGCAGTCCAATACGGGCCCGATTTCTTCTCCGCTGTGGTTTCGGCAATGCAGAAGGCTGGCAAGACAGGCATGGCTGAGCGGGTCTGGGGTCTTGCAAAGGCAGCAGAGCAGGCTTCCTGGACGGTCACGCCGTGGGTGTTGCCTGTCCATGCGTACACGACCATGATCGCGATCTACCACCGCGAGAGCCGCCGCCCGGACACGAACCCCTTCGACAGCAACGGCGAAGATTCCAATGACGCTCGCGCAATGGGTTTCGGCCGCTACGTACCCCAAGATACACTACAGCAGGTTCGCGACTCTGCTTATCACCGCGCTGTCGTTGGGCGTATTATGGCTTTCGCCATGTACGAGGAGTTCATGACCATATCCTCTCGCGAAGATCTTCCGCTGTCCGCGCCAAAGCCGGATGCTCGCTTCTTCAAAGTCGCGTTGCGTTTGCTGGACATGGACAGGAGCAGCAACGACTTCTGGCGCCATCAGTACGACGTTGCGACGCGCGCGTTCCTAGCTTATGGAGAGTTACCCGAGGGGTGGACTCCTGAGCTGCAACGTATCGCGGAAGACATGGATGTAGCTGGATACGCACTACCGCTGGCATACCGGTCCTTGCTCGTCGGACGCTGGAATCCTAAAGTGCGCCAGGAGGAGGTTGAGATTGCTGGGCGCCGACCATTCGTATTCCCTCCGCTACCCCAGAACCAGCATTCTGCGCTCTCACCAGGGACCGCGAAGACGAAGGGTTTGCCGGTCAGGAGTATGAAGCCAAGAGCACCGCCGAGGAAGCCGCGTAGAGAACATGCGTAGTATATTAAAATGGGGTAATATTATGTCTAGATAGTATACTATTTTGCACGTTTGGGACTCGCAGCGCCACTCGGCAATGCTCGATCTTTGTGTTGCAAGAAGACAATGATCATATGTTTCGCCTCTGAACGCGGTGCCCACTCGCGCGCAACATCCTCCAAAGAAGCCAACCACTCGTCCATGATAGCTCTACGCTTGGCAGGCTGAACAGGAGTATGCCCGTCCTTCTCTGTAACAACGAAAGACACCCGCCGCCCGCGTTCAATTTCCTGCCGGACTTTACGCAGCTTATGCTGGACGTCGCCCGACGCGGCTGTCCACGTCAACTGAATCTCCTTCTGGTCGTTCTTCCGTCGCGACTCGAGCGCTTTGACCTTGCGCTGTTTTCCCAGCTCGTACATGGCTGCACGGTCAAACAGTCGCACGAGCGCGTATCCGCCGAGGTCGTCCGACGGAGGGCGCACTACTTCTGCGTATCGCACTTCGACCTCCCGACCGTCCACCGTCTCCTTCAACATATCCAGCACTCTCGAAAGAGGCATGGGGTCCGATGGTTTCTTAGTCTCTGGGTCCACGATGCGCACTACTTTGAATGGAATGTCTTTATTCCGTGGTGTTTTCTTGGGCGTATCGTCCGGTTTCTCCTCCTCAACGTCGAGACTGTGACGGTGCGGATGGCTGGCATGTACCCGGCTGGATACTAGAGTACGGACGCGTAGAGCAGGTGTAATTGGAGAGCGCGTAGCAAGACGAACTATACGAAAGAATGATGCAGCATACATGGTGCTAAGCTAGGAAATCCACTTAGAAAGGTTAGGTGAAGAAGGTAGAAGTAGCGCACCGTGGACACAGTGTGCTGGTGGTATGAAGTTCACGCGTCTCGCAGGACCAGATACTAGAGTCCAGATGGAGGTTATTATGACGTGATACACGTAGTTGATGACCAGGGAGCTGTAGACAATGCAAGAGGTATAGACTGGTTGGTGACAAGACGCGTCAAGACGCGACGCGACGCGTCGGTGCTCAGAAAACGCGCCTCTTTCTCTTACCACGATCATCTCAATATCACTTCACTCATGTCCTGACTCTTGAAGTGTCCTATTCTATGCTTGCTTTGTCACGCACTCTACATGTATATCTACGCCGCTACTCATACGCCGCTACCCAAGGTTTTCCCAAACACGTTGACTGATGGAGAAGCACAAGTACCTAGTATTCGGATGCCAGAGAACAAATGGGAACAAGCTCCTAATATCAACGTCCGCCTCACAACGCGGAGCTGAGAATCTTGACCGCTCTACTAGCTTATTCCCACGCATGAAAAGTAATTCTACTCGCATCTGGGATCCGTCGTGTCGACTGGTCTTTTGCGCTGCGGTTCCTTCGCTCGTCGGGGCTCAGACATTGGTTCACACTAACATTTGTTGGTCACTGCGTGTGCAGCGAACCTATTTTATTCAACAGAAACATTGACAAGCGAGATAGGGTCCGTATATGCCAGAGTCGGCATCTTCAGTGTACAAAACAAATATGCATAGGCCAAGTCGCATTCAATCTTCAGTCACAGACACGTTTCACAGAACTCAGAACTGATACAGCTGGGCTGCCGCCTACTCGATGTTGACGGTCAAACCCTTCGGCTCCTCGACCTTGACCTTGACGAGCGTGATGGTGAGGAGACCATCGGAGAGCTTCGCGCCAATGCTCTCCTTGTCAACGGGGCCCGGAAGTGGGATCGTGCGCGCGAACTTCTCGCCCGGCGCGATGCGGCGCTCGACATACACGCGCTCCAGCGCGTTCTCGACGCGGGAGGGGAAGATGCCCTCGACGGTGATGCTCTGCCCGTCGTCGCTCACGAGCGCGTTGATGTCTTCCTTTCGGACGCCGGGGATCTCGATCTCGAGCACGTACTGCGTCTCCGACGCGAGGATGTCCACCCGCGGGAAGGGCTTCTTGAAGTGGCCGTGGCGGCCGGGATGGTGGTGATGGAAATCGGGACCGTGCGGTGGCGGGCCCATCATGAGGGCGTGCGGACCGTGCTCACGGCGTAGACGGATCCTCATCCCACCGCGACCGCCGTGGCACGGAGCAAAGTCAAGCTCATCGCGCTTGCCGAAGCCGCGGGTGTGGCGGCCATGCCCATGGCGACCGTGGCGGCCCCAGCCGCGCTCACCGGACGTGTCATGGGCAGCCTTACCGTCGTTGTCCTTACGCTCGCCGTCGACATCGACGAAGCCCTCAAAGTCGCTCTCGACGGCGTAGCCCTTGGGCGTCTCATCGCCCGCAGGCTCCTCGCGCTCACGGTGGTAGCCACGGCAGCCATGCTCGCGCCGGCGGTGACCCATCTCACGGAACCTCTCAATGAGCTCGGCATTCTCATCATCGCCGTCTGACTCACTGGCGCTGTGGCGCCCACGTCCGCCATGGTGGAAGCCGCCGCGGCCGCGGCCACCGCGACCACGACCGGCAAAGAACTCAGCGTGCGGACCGATGCCAAAGCCAGGCGGGCCACCGCGGTGGTGGCGATGGCCGTGGCCATGGAAGTGACCTCCACAACCGCCACGCGGGCTCTCAAAGGACTCAGAATGGCCATGGGCGATGTGGGGGAACTCGCTGCTTAACATCTGCTCACGATGATCGAAGGGGGAGCTGAACATGGTGCTTTCGGATTAGACTTAGAAGAAGATGTGTGGTGCTTGGAGGATATGTGCTTTCGAGTAGGCTCACGAAGGATATGTACGAAGAGATTTGCTCGCTCAGAAGGCGCGCTGGGTGTAACTCACGAAAGGGTTTAAATTTTTGTTGCGTGTTCTGCGCGGCTCCTCTTGTACCTCTGCAAGGAGGCTGTACAGCGCTTACGCGTCTCCGCCGGCACCGCGGCAGCTCTTCGAGAACGCTGCGCACTTGCGCTATCGAGGAGGACCAGCCGGAGCTTGCGACTGCGGAAACATGGCGGATGTGGTCGTTCCGACGGGAGACGCGGCAAGGATCCCTCGACGCGTCAGTCACCGCTCGCGAAATGCAGCAAAAGCGACGGTGTCGAAGGAGAGTCTGAATACCTGCAGTCATCGCTGTGTATGTACAGAGATCAGCAGATCGTAGCAAGAGCACACGTGGCGTAGCCAAGCTCTATCGGTCCGGTACAGCAGGCAGAGTCACAACCTCGGACTTGGCACCAGAGCGCTGAGCTCATACTTGTGAGAATCCACTTGTATTCTATATGGAATGACTTTATCAACTCGAAAGTACATGAGCAAGAGACTGGGAATCTGTTACAGGGGGCAGGATGATATGGACGATAACAGGAGACAACTGTAAACTGCTGTAAAGTATTGGATGTGTTATAAGGGAATATTCGTTGATAAAATGCCATGAGGGGAATTGATAACGGATTTGAGAAGACGTAGCACAGTAAGAGTATAAGTGAAAACGGCCGCGGAGAATGGAGTACGAATGTATGGGATACAAGTAACAGGAGCGGCGGTGGAGCATATAGCTCAAGCGAGCGTGGAGCGCTTCGATAATCCGCGCATGACCGTGCGGTTCGATGAAGGGGGTTTCTGCGTTTGGAGAGTATTCTCCTTTCCGCGCGTAGATTGAGTCTTAAGTGTGGGCCTCTTGGGCGCGGTGCTCGGCTTGGGAGTAGAGAGGGCTGCTGCGCGGCTCTTGATGGACGAGCGATGAGGAGGTGCGGTAGCGCGGACGACTGGTGTGTTGTTGCGTGGTTGTTCAGCGAGCGCTGAGAGCGAGGTAGACGATGTGGCGGCGATAGCGCAGACTGATGCGAAGCTGGGCAGAGCAACGAGCTCGGCAGCAGCGGGAAGGCCGGCGTCCAAAAGATTGGCGTATGATGCGCCGGAAGCGAGGTCCAGTCGGTTCAAGGCGACTAGTGAGTCGGAGGACGGAATGGATGCAGGCTTGCAGGCAAAGGTTAGCACGATTGCGATATAAGAGTGCAAAAGAAGACGTACCGATAGTGCTTTAGCTAGTTGCGCCTCGAGCGTCTTGATGAGAGCCTCGAGCTTAGCGATACGTTTGTCATAACGAGCTTGCTCCCGCTTGACCGCAGCCTATTTAAAAACGAGTCAGAGGAGAAAGCTCAGATGAAAGCAAGAACATGTTCACCTTAGCAGCGTCGTAGACGGCAGCTCGGAGCCCGGAGCAACGCGCCTTGTACTCGTCGATGAGCTCGCACCCGGCTGCCTGAAGCTCGAGGATGTGGGCCGACTTGGCGGCGAGGACGATCTGAAGAGACTCTAAGCGAGCGAGCGCCTGGTCGAGCTCATCCTAGAGAACTTTGAGTGTCGATAATCACAAGTGGTCAAGAACAACATACCGTCTTGGCAGCTAATACCGTCTCGAGCATCTCAGACTCAGCAGCGTGCGCGACCTTCAAGGTGACAGTGTGCGCGTCAAGGTTGTCAGCACGAGTGCGCTCGGACTCCAGCTGGCCCTTGAGCTCGGCGCATTCGAAGCGAGTGGCTGTGAGATCCTGCTCAGTGTGTGCGCGGCGGACCATCGTATGCTCGAGCTGCTTGGTGATCTCGGCCATCTCCGTCTGAACGGTGGTGAGGACGGTAGTGTGTGCGGTGGAGAGGGCGGAGACGTCTGCGACGTGCTGCGCGTGTTGGTTGGTGAGGGAGGTGCGGAGATTGGCGGATGTGGTGCGCTCAGTCTCGAGTTGGCCGGTGAGCGCGAGGTTCTGTTGGTTCTTGTTGCAGAGCCGGCGCTGGAGGGTATAGTTGGCGGTGGCAGATGTCGCGAGAACGATGCAAGTGGTGGTGAAAGTGGCGTCGTGGCCTTCGAGAACGGTGTTCTGGTTAACGATGTTGCCCTTGAGAGTGGTGATCTCGGTGTTGGCGGAGGCGAGCTGAGCGGTGAGCGCCTCTTGAGCGGCGAATGCCTCCTGGCGTTGCTGCTGGTCAGCCTACGGACGTGTCAGCATCCTGCGAGTAGAGCAAGTAGAATGGAAAGGTAGCTGACCTCCTTGCTGCGCGCAAGACTGACCTGCAACCCGCACTTCTCGGACCGAAGCTCGCGATTATCGGACCGAAGCTGCTCGTTCTCCTGATGGGTCCGACGTTCTCTCCCATGGGACTTTCGCGCGCGCTCCTGGAGCTTCTGGCAGGTGGAAGTGGCCGTTTGCTTGTGTGCAGCGAGCTGGGCGTGCAGATTGGTGATGGTGACTTTACGGTCCGCGGCAACTTCCTGGGTAGTCGCGAGTTCGGTAGATAGATCTGTCATCGTGTGGCGCTGGTCGTCGATGAGGCAGTCCTTCGCTTCGATGTCTATCTTGAGGGACTCGATCTCGGATGACTTCTCGGCGATGAGGGAGAGAAGTTGAGCGACGGTGCTGGGGTCGGTGAAGTCGAGGGTACTGGCGGCCGTGGGCGCGTCGGAATTCGTCTGTAAGGCGATGTCAACACGAAGGCAATCAAAGAAGGCCGAAAGAGAACGCACGTATACGGAGCCATCGGAGACCAGAGCGGTAGGAACCGTTGGCTGAAGAAGACATGAGTATCGTCATGAGATGCTCAAAGCAAACACGACAAACCTGGACGGAATCATTATGCACAAGAACGCCTGTGGGCGCACTACGGAAGACAATGCGACGAGTAGATGTGGAAACAATGCGCTGAGAAAACTTGAGGCAGACGAGGAAGAAGAGTACGACGGAGACGAAGATCGAGAGATAGCTGATAGAGGCGTGCTGATGTGCAATAGTAGGGTCGGTAGCGAGAACGAAGAGAGACGTGGTGCTGCGCTGGGCGCGTGCATCGGTGTGTGTCATATAGACCTTGGGCGGTGCGAAGGGGACGAGTAAACCCGGTAGAAGCCCCGAGGGAAGCGAGCAGACTTTGGGCGCGATGCAGAGGTCATCATCGCGAGGGCCGGTGGCAAAGCTGGGTACGAGTAGGCCGGTGATTGTAGCGGACATCAGTTGGGCGGACTTGCTGGCGAAGACGACGGAGTGCAGGTCGTTGTCGGCAGCGTCGATAGTAAAAGCGGTGCCATGCGGGTACCCGAGTGTGCGAAGGATGCTAATGAACTGGTTGGTGGCCAACTGGATGCGAGCAGAGAGGTCAAGCTCGGAGCTTCCGTGGGTCGGGTCCTTGACGGTGGTGAAGATGGCCTGGAAGACGGTGAAGACGGTGATGAAGTTCATGGTAGCGAGTGTTGGTGCGTTGTGTTGCGTTGTGTGCGGGTTACTGGTCGTACTGGTTTGATTCGATGGAGATGTGTTGCATCCCAAGCGCGGATTATATGCAGTCAGCCCTGTAGGCCAAGACACGAAAGCCCCTGTACATCAGTCCCAGTCAAAGACTCGGTGGTCCAACGCGGGCGAGACTCGCGGCGAGCGTAAGCCACGGGCTACTCGTCGTATCTATTGTTACGATGTATCTCTCAAACGTTCGTCTTTTCCTCAAAACGAGCGCAAGTAGCGCAGAGAAAGCGCCTCTTGAAGTCGCGGTACGACGTGCAGTGAAATCAACGCAAGGAATTGGCCCAAAATTCTCGTTTCACCAGAAGAAATGTGAGACGACGAGCATCCCATTGGAGCTGGAGTCCGCCTGCTCAGGTTGAAAGATCTCTATACCAGCGACATGGACGTTGCGGAGCAAGGGCGACGTAATATGTATCGAGGTCGGTCCGACTGCCGATCTTGAGCCGCGCAATCCGCGTCGCACACGACTTGCCAACGTCGTTCGTGTCGTTCGTCCTGCTGTCTCGTTATCTACCCGCTCCTACTCTCCATACCTGTTATGAAGGAGCCAAATACCGATCTGACAGGTTCGAAGTGAGCTGATGATGTGGTCTGAGCCTCCACCAGCGATGCTAAGCATCAATCCATCTAGTAAAAGACCTACTAAACGTGCCGCAAGATCGACAAACATCAACAAAAGAGCGAGGAAGCTGTAAGGCCTTGTTAAGCCTCTACACGGCATTGTAAGCTACGCAAGGTCCACCTCGTGGGAATGCACTAACCAAGGGATTCCAGAACGACGTTTTCCTCATCTTTGTACGAAAGGTGCCATAACGATTGGGAAGTTCGTCAGGCTGCCACAAGTTCGCAAGCCTCGACGCGACTTCGCAAGCTTCACAAGGGCTTCCACAGGACCTACGTGTACCCCAGGCTGATATTAATATACAGACAGCTATTCTATATTCCCCGAATGGCTGGCGGTTCGAACCATTGCGTAAAGCACTGACAGCTCGGTTCTCGTCGATAAGTAATTCAATAATTGTTTATTTATTCGATTATGTAGCTATACGTAGTACTTTACGAGATGTCCGTAACCGCTACCATGTGTGCCTACTGGGTACAGTCCCTGAAGCTGCCAATTGACGGCAGCAGCTCCCCAATCACGATCCAAAGATTGTTGGCCGGCGAAAGCAACGAGCGTCGAGCGCCGCGCGCTGGCCGCGAGACTTATCGGCACAGATCAGATAAGATAAGATCGCGCGACTCACCAACGGCGGTTGTCTTCCGCCACCCAACCGCCACCATTCCACTCGCGACACCGACACCTGCTACGCACGCTATAGCTTAGTTCTCAAACCCTACGAACGATGGACTGTCGAATGGGACTCGCCTTTCTCAAGGGCTTGAAGGGCTGGAGCGACAGATGCGGGTTTCACGGCGAGCTGCAAACACGGAGTCAGTGGGGGGTCCAGCGGTGAACTTGGTACGTTTACCAGATCACATTTTGCGCGGCTTTCTTATAGCATGCCGCAGACGAGTCCCTTAAAGACGCATGGTACACACTGGACAAGCGGGACATATGTACGGCACCATGTGCGAACATCACGACCGGCTGCTGCACTCGCAGCCAGCGTCGACGAGGCGTGCTGCGCCTGTGAGCCCTATTCCTGGAGCATCCTGTATGCCCATACCCCATCAAACCCCATCAAGCTTGCATAGGAACATCTTGGCTTCGAGATCACTACGAATATACCATACAATACATCGTTATAGCCTACATTTCGGCTGAGTTTGGTCCCTTTAGCACTTTATAATATTATATTCATGACACTTCCGAGTCTGACTCCGAGTATCTGAATTTCATGAACCCAGCCTAAGAGCATGAACGTGAGGTAACTATGAGTGCAGTACAACGAGCATTGCACACGAAGTCTGTTTGGCTTTATGGCGAGGGGCAGCGAGCCTTGCGTTGACTTGCGGTGAGCTTCCTTGGACTTGCGAAGGCTTTACGTGCCTTGCACTGCGCAATTAGAAGTGCACTGCCATTCTTATTCACGATTGCCATCCTTGTAGACCCCTTGCGAAGTTGACAGCAGGCTGCGAATGCTCTCACCAGAGTTGTAGCACCCTTGGAACTCTCGTAAATCACTTGTAAGCGCGAAAATATCCTTATATCGACAATAAGGTTTTAGCGGCGAAAAGCGCTTCTGTTGATGAATGATCCCTCCTGGACTCCTTGCGCGAAGTTCTTCGATGCCAATGGTCTCCCGACAGAAATACTCTGTGAGATACTCGAAGATTTGAATGATCTGGATGACAAACCGCCGAAAGCATTGTGCTGCTTCATGCGAGTCTCTCGGCGCTTCAGAGACATTGCTTACGCCGCGCATGAACTATGGGCCCCGCATGTCCTTGCACCTCTGCGCATGAAAAAGAAAGGGGGTTTCCTTGATCACGAGCGTCACATTATCTTGTTAGTATCAATGTTAGCTGAGCGTTCGAAGCCAGCGCTGCTGAGCTTGCAACTTCCTACTGGGGTATCGGGTCACCGGTTCTCTAACCGAGTGAGGGATCTCTTGCCATCGCTTTTGACGAGAGCCCGCTGCGTGTCAGCGAACGTCGGATTGTTAGCATCCGGTTCCAACGACGTCGTTGCATTTTGGAATCTCTTACAATTGAGAGACATGGCCAGTCTCGACACTTTGTCGGTATCCGCATCCTGGCTAACACCCACGATCAATCTGTATACGCAATCATTTCCGTTTGCTTCATTGGCGCCATACAAGATATTAAATCTACCCTCCCTGCACGATCTTCGACTCGTCAATCTCGTTCCTCCCTGTCCTTTCCACGGGCTGCGCTCGCTTTACCTCAAATTTGACGATGTTGACCTCGAATCATCCTCCCGCGACTTCCTGCTATATCTTCGTGGTACTCCACAGCTTACCCACCTTGTGCTGGATCAATGCCTTCTAGATGCACCGGGCGATGTGCACTGGCGCGTCGAGCTTCCGCGTCTCGTACGCGTTGAGCTGACATGCGCGCCGACGCCATGCGCCTTCTTCCTCGAACACGTTGATTTCCCAACGGATACAGTCATTGTCTGGAACGATACACGATTAACTCGCGAACCCGTGTACGACGTAACGAGGATGATGAATGCTCTGCGCGAACACTTGAATCCGACACGGCAGTACCCGTATGGTGCCTTGTTGCGTATCAGCGATAAAGAAAACCCCGTGTCGAGCAACGACTTGAAGAATGAAACATGGTCGTTGTGGTGCGACGGGCCGCATGTCACATTCACGCTTTATCGTGACCATGACCAAAATGATCTAGCAGTTCATCTGGAGTTCAAGGGCTACCGCAATCTCATTTTCCTGGCCAATCGCCTATCTCATCTTGCTCAGCCGAGCTGCATATCCTCGATGACGATTGCTTGCATGGATAACATCGCCAACTCGTTCGTCAGCAGACATGCCTCGGACATAATTCACTCTTTCCCGGCCTTGACAGACTTCACATGGTTTAATCTAACCACTCCCGAGAACCTCGAACCAATCATCCGTGCGGTCCTTGACCCTTCGAACATGCCGCGTTTACGATCGCTGCACATTCGCGAGCTTGGACAGCGGAAGCGGAGTCCGTGGGGCATTAATCCATCTGTAATCACACTCTGCAAGGGGCTGCGGACGAGGAGGCAAGAAGAATGCCCACTTATCCGTGTTCCTCGTATAGACAACGTCGTGAGCTTGCGAAGCGGATCCGACAAGATGAGGTACAAGCGCGGTGCAGTCATGGCACGCGGAGAGCGACTGAACGAGTTGTGGGACATGTTGGCTGAAGCACAATGTTGATCCAATAGTTGTGAGCGCGAGTGACAGTTGCTTAAGTGAATAGACTCAGTTGGTGCTGGAACTACTACGAGGGAAGATTGTATGCCGATTAGTCTTCTGAAGCTGGTCTCTTACTGTAAAGTAACCTCCAGATCTGGTCTTTACAGCGTCCATGGTCGTTGTGCCGATCTTCTACTATCAATGTCATGCGCGATGTGACAGTGAGATACACCGTGATTTGAGGTATTCATCTACGCTTGAGCCACTTTAGATCACCCCGAGTTTCCCTTTCGGGTCTGGCCGACCCTGCGCACAAAGTTGACACAAAGAGGCTTGATTATCCTTATGCAAGAGCTTTACTTCGTGCTACTCGACCAGCGACCGTTGTGATTCGGCCTTAATGCGCCTTTGTGGCCTCTCCAAGCCACATAATGTGGGAAACACGAGTAGCTGGTATAAGTATACGCAGTAGTTACGTGCATCGTCAACAACTACTATCATCCCAGATGCGTACACCCTCAAGCTCCCTCCTCGAACGCGAACTGCACATCGTACAACGCGAGCACCACATCATCGAGCGCGAGCTAGCACTACTCGAGCATCAGCGACAACTAGAGGACTACGAGCAGACGCTAGCTGCTCGTGAACGCGCTATCCATCAAACCCACTCACAACAACCCAACCCACACCATCAGTCAAGCTCACCGGGCGACAGCAGCCCGCCGACTAGCCTGGATTCCCTCGATGATACTACTCCGGAGACAGACGAATGCGGGTGCGAAGGAGAGGGGTGCAGGGAGCTTGCGCAGGCGCGCAGAGAGCTCATTCGCGCGGCGGATACAGATGACACGGACGCGTTCATGGCGAAGTTCTGGACCTTGTATCAGCGGGAGAGTCAGAGGAAGTGCGGGAGGAGCGTTGATGTAGGGGCAGGTGCTGGTCGGCAAGATCAGTGATAGAGAACCTTGCCAGACAGTGGCCCATTGTTCCAAATGTAACGTGTGAAGCGGTAGAGTTCACAGGAGGCGTGGGCCCGTATCATCGCGGACGAAAGGAGAATGATGTTCGGCTTAAAGTACCTACATCAATTCGATAAGACCCTTGCCAGAATGCAGCTTAAACAATCGATTTCCTTTGCGCATGAGAACCGCCAAAACGCGGATTTAATCTACTATTTAAGTCGAAAGAAAGCTTCGCCACGGAGCGAACGAGATATTGAGTTTCGAACAAAGGAAAGCCGAGGGTTTTTCCGGACAGAAGTTCGCGTCCGCGCCTCGTGTTGCCCGGGGCCGCGCGTGGAAGAAATGTTGCGTTTCATCCGCATTTCATCCAC
>KV424755.1:0-45788 GCA_001632445.1 Peniophora sp. CONT | reverse complement strand
GACTCGTGACCGTGGGACATTGTTACCGTTACTGTGACTCGTGACTCGCCGTTACATACTTAAGGACTCGTTCTCGCGTAGCTATCTTGTCTCTAACTTCGATCTGGTCTATACACCGGCTATTGTTGTTCTAGTTCTAAGTCTCGGTCACTCGTCTAAGTCGTATCCGTAAGCCGTCGCTGACATGCGGGATAGACAGGCTTCAACCCATGCAGGACGCCTTAGCTGTAGCTGGGCCCATAGACTGCTGATTCCCAAGGCCACTGCCCGCCATTGTCTGCATGTATGTGATACAGCGCAGCAAGGAGGCGTCTTTTCCAAGCCATCCCAATAGTGCGCTCGTTGAATTTCCAGAAAGATCTGCAACAAGAGTTCGGGCGGAAGCTGAGCCCACATGGGTTGCGCAGAATGAGCCTAGCATAGTTCGGTCAATGATAAACGACTGGTAGGAGTGGACGTAGTTACTCACTGTTGCACTTGAGTAATTAAGCAACTGGTGTGGTGGTGGTTCGGAGCAAGTCGTATGCCCGCGCGCGCTACGTCATGGTGACTGCGGCGCGCCACTATACCGAGCTTGCGACGATCTTGGCTTACTCGCTTCGCATTGGACCACAATACATATTATATCCTGCATGGAGCAGCTGAATGTACTCATACATCAGAAGCCAACGTGTCTGAGAGGCGTAGCTAATCAGTATCCGGTAGGTATCTGAAGCTGAAGCTGAGGCTCTTTGGGTCCTCCCAGTCAATCTCCTTATTTCTCTTTTCCTCCCTCCACTTCAACCGTTCCGCAGGACTCTCAACATCTCCTTCTATGCACCGACTCCTAAGCATTTCTCTGGTAGCTTGTAACGCTTGCGTGGACACGGCGCATCGCGTAAGCGTCAAACGCTCGAACTGCTCGTAACCGGCCAGCTCCTTCATCGCCGCCACAAACTCTTGTGCGTTTGTCCCGCGCAGCCCCTCGCCACTGACGGAGAGGTACGTGGAGGTATCGGACTCCCTCAGAGGTTTGTCTGGTTCAACGACGGTTGCGTCCACAATCTGGAGGTGACGGAGAGACGGGAAGAGACGGAAGCCCTGTCGGTGCATCGCGGCCACGAAGCCCGACAGAGCGTGCTTCGAGAATCTGTCGAGCAGAAGCACCTCGACGGACGCCCATAGCTCGAAGCACGACCACGATTCAGGGGGCAAGATGCCACAAATGCAGACTCTCGTAGCAGTCTGGAAGAAGAAGTATCATGGCGTATGCATGTCGATCGAGATGCTGATCGAGTTCTGGAATGGCGAACGGTAATGCGAGCGGCGCGAGCATAGTGGGAAGTCGGGCTTCCCTCTCTGTATATGGACCCTGCAGGTGATGCACCGCGCAATCGCACATGCATGACGAATATAGCCCGTCTGGTAGTATGCATAGGTCGGTGTATCCGTGGCCTGCGGCGACTACAGGAGCAAAATGGTCTTGCAATGCGAGCAGACCGACGCAGATTGCTTCCAATAGTTCCTCTTCTCCTACGTCGCCCGCCAGATCCTCGTCGCATTCAGATATTTCTATTATGATAGAGGCGGTGGATGGAATTGACAAGTAGGCGAAGATTATGATGACCTCGAGGTAACGTGTACAGATCTCGAAAGTCTGTAGTTTGGAAAGAGGTAGGCCTTTGCGGGGATACCTGGACGACAACGCGGTGTCAAAGCGACACGTGCGGGTGTTGTTAGTGTGCAGGCAGAACTCTTCAAGCTCGGGTACGAGCTCAAAAAACTGCACCATCTCGTCCACATTTTTCCAGGCCAGAGCGTCGTTCATTTCAAGGGAACGGAGTGTGCGAGGGAGATGTATCCTGGACCACGATGGTGTCAACTCGCACGACTCGACGGACGCCTTCTCGAGCGATGGTAGTTCCCGGGATGCAAACAGCGAGTTTGGCAGCACGATGGGTTCTCTGTCGAGATCGACCTCGTCGGTGATGCTAATGTCCAGTTCTCGCAGTTTCGGCGCAGGACGCAGAGACCATCCCGCGAAGACCTCCGCGATCAGCTCGCGATAGCCGTAGTAGTTGGTCGCAGTGCTGAAGAAGAGTACGGAGGTACGAGGAAGCTCAGTAGTTGCTAATATGAGAGACTGGCGCTCGACCTCGTCGCCGGGAAAGAGATGTCTCGCGGTCACTTCAACACAGCTTTCGTGGGAGCGCATCAAGCAGGTATTGGCCCATGGCAAGCAGGTCAACGGTATATACGTCCAGAGGTGGCTAGTTACCAAAGCAATCATTCGCCATTGCCTGCAAACCTGGGATACGGCGCAACAGGGAGGTGTCTTCTCCGAGCCGATCCAATAGTGCGCCCGTTGAATCTCGAGAAAGATTTGTAGCAGAAGTTCCGGTGGAAGCTGGACCCTCATCGTGTGCGTTATAGCTTCAGTCGTTGCGAAGGGCGTTCGATATTTCACTGGTGTCGTATTGGAGCTTGAGCACTTGAGCACTGCGTCGGCAAGGTGGTGGTTCGGAACAAGTCGCGTTCCCGCGCGCTCACCGGCGCGCGGCTGAGCCTCTCGGCGGCTGCGACGGACGGTGCTGTCAGCCCCTCCTCTTTGGACCAATATTTCGCGGCATGTTCATACGCATGGTCAAGGGTATGTGGGTCGGCTATTCTGATCAGACGTGACGATTCATGTAGTAGTACGATATAATGCTATTGGTACTAGATTCATCTGTCAATTCAAGGCTAGCGGCTCCCATATAGTTACTCGAAAAGCGTGCAGTCTCCAGAAAGATAGGTAGGTCCAACTTCACAGAGACCTTCTCGGGGAGACGGCGATGCGAAGCCTTACCATCAACGTCCAATGTCCATGGTAACCTGACCCAGGCCGCCGCTCATCAGCACGACGCGCTCAATAGGCCGCCCGACAGCCAAACGCGCTTCGATCACTTCGAGCAGATCGCCCCCTACTCCATGATCCCTCTTCTTGCACTGAACAGTATCTATGACTATAGTGCGGAGGTTCGGAAAAGCCACATGATTCTCTTCGGATGCCTCCCATTCCGGATGCGGCATGAGGAGAGACATTGATCCTTGGCCAATGTCGCGAAAGTACACCGTCTCGACGTTCTCCAGCGCGCGCGCAGCTTGCCACGTCTCGGTGAATGCCTCTTCCGATAACGCGAGCGGATCGTACCAGTTGTCGGGGTCCTCGTATGCGTTCTCGATCTCGCGCCCGGCGTAGATTGCAAGAAGACGGATTGACTGTAGAGTGGCAGGTGACAAGGGTGTAAGCGCTTTAGCGAGCTGTAGCGCGTCCTCATGCTCGTCGAGCTCGGTCGTGATCCCTGATCCGTCATGAACCAAAGCCCCGTGCTCGGAGAAGGGTCGGCCACGGTTCTCTGAGATCTGAATCTCCAGTAAACCCAAGGTATCCTCGGTCTCGCGTTGTGCAATTATGCTGAGTGTGTCGCGAGCACTACTCTGCAGATGATGATGCGCAAGGAGAGCGCTCGGGAGACGAGGATCTTCTAAGGGCCAATACACAGCATCGAAGTTCACCGTAGCTGACTGTGGAAAGATGAGGTGGTCTAGGATATGGAAGGCGACGGCACTATTCAGATTGTCCCCGATATGTATGCTCAGGGACTTCAGGTGAGGAAGAGAGATGGCGGATGGCGGTCCCGCGTGCATTGTGGTCGATTGTATCAGGTTTACGAGACGGAGTGTAGCGAGCAACGGGCAAGAGCGTAGGAAGTCCAGCACCTCCTTCCACCCCACCTCGCAAGTGAGATCTAATTCCTGGAGCAAAGGGGCAGTGAGGGGAACGAAAATACCAATTGCAATATATGTATGCAGCGCAGGGGCAGTGAGGTGGCCTAGACCTCCCGGTACCGGCGATGGCTTTGATGCCCAAAGTTTAAAGTACTCCAGGCTCGGAAAGGGGTGCGCTGTCCACCAAACCTTACGCCGTGGAGGGTCCTCTTCTTTCCATTGGTCTGATACGTGACGGGCGCGACGGAGAATGTCGAATATGGGAAGAAGTTCGCTGTAGTCGGGACCACCATGGTGCCTCAGATTTAAGGTGAGAGGCATGTTCCGAGAGCGCTCTAGGATAGTTTTGCATCCTCGAGGGAGTGTGCAGACGATGTTACCCCATAAACTGTGCAGGCCGATGGCTACTGAGCGAAAGCGGCGGGAGACGTGCGTGAGTCTAATCCAACCTAGATAGTGGATGCGTTCTCCCCAAATGTGCTGCTTGTCGTGGTGAGGGGGGTCGACATCTGCGAGAATGGCATATAGCTCGCAGATAATGTCTTCAGGGATGCGTGAGAGAGGTCCGGATGCAAGAGACATCATGACTGATATATGTTTGCAGTCAGCAAGTTGCGCCGACTACACAAGGACTATACACGCACATTAGATCTTTAAACACACAGTCGGATCGGATCGGCGGTGATGGTGGTAAGAGACCAACAGGCGATGACCACGAGGCGTGCGTGCCCGGCGGGACTGAAGGTGCCATCACGAAGTCAAGAAGCGCAAAGGAAACTGCCGCCAACAGCCTCCGCCAAGTTTTACGCCCTACGGGGCATATGAGGCTGGAGAATGCATAGCCTCTGTAGAAGTAAGTGAAAGCATGCGCTCGGAAGAGTCTTTAAACAGAATGGCTGCTGTGAATGAACCACGACGCATTGCAAGGTGATGTAGTCGTCACTTTGGCGGATGAACCGGGCATAAGGTGATTCAAAACCCGCATGCCGCAACGGCGAAAGCGCAAGCAGGGCACGTATGCAATTAGCCCATAGCAATGTACAGTACCACAGCATCATCATTCATAACTCTTCACCAGTCCTACTACGGCAACACCATAGCCGCACCCGTCTTCGTGAAATCGGGCTTCGCAGGACTCGAGCCCTCCGCCTCAACAACCTCCTCCGCTCCCAGCACCTTCTTCGCAGGCTTCTGTGTCAGAGTGAGGGCCGGGCGGCCGTATTTGGTCTTCTGCGGTGGTGGCGGCAGCACGACAGGCGGGTCGAGGGGTGGCAGACCCTGCGCCGCGCGGGTCTCTTTCCAGCGTTTCCAGCCGTCGCCTGCGCCTGCGTCGAGTACACGCGTGAGGATATCCGTTGACAGAGACTCTGTCAGTGCGTGCGTCTCTGTTGCACCGTCCGCTACACAAGTATGGGCGTGAGCTGTCATACATATACACAATAAATTATGTACATACCATACGCCAGCTCAATAGTCGCAGGCCAAGCTTCACCCTCCTTCTTCACCTTCTTCTCCACACTAATCTCCAGCCGCGGGTTCGCGTACCGTATCCTTGGCAACTCCTCCTTGACAAAGTGCCGCGCAGCGAAATGGTCGTTCCGGGATGCTAGCGTCAGGCGCAGAGCGCGTAGGCGCGGAAGAGCGGGCCGGGGCTCGCGGCGGAGGTTCTGGAGTACACGAGCAAGATGGGAGGGCCCGGGGAGCTCAGTGCGCCAGTATTTTCGGGCCATTTTCCTGAGTGGGAGGGGGTGAGAGGATAAATGTGGCGAGTGACAAGTCAGAGCAGAGCGCGTTTGACGCGTCGAGACGCGACTTCGTGCTTTACCACGACCATCATCCCCGCGTTTTGTTCTCAGAAATAATAATGGACGAAGAGGACTCACTCGTGCGGCGTCGGTCGCGCCGGAGTACGGCAGGAAACAGGATGGAGGCCGCTCTGGCAGATATGCGTGCGGCAGGTGCCGAAGAGGCTGAAGATGATGTCGACTTTGAGCTTGTAGCCGGTACGCGTCTTTCATAGCCTATTTATCAGACAATTTATATATGTATAGTTGTGCAATGTGCTCTGAACAGATGAACAAGATGTATTTGGCTCTGATTTCGAAAGTACCGATGAGGAGGAACAAGGAGAGTCTGCGGAAATCGCCGAGCGCGCCATCCTCGACGACGCACGCAGGCAACGGAAGGTAAATTTATACTGTATTTACCATACCACAATGTATAATCTGACTCACTTTACACAGACCGTCCGCTCACGCGTAGAGAAAGCGACAGCCATTGCAGCCGCCCGACAACGCGTGACCTTCAACCCCACTGCGCAAGACGATGCTCCCGCACGCGAGCCACCAAAGCAAAAACGGCGGGTCTCGCTCGGCGTAGCTATCGACGCCGCCACCGGCGAAGTCGTTTCGCCCTCCCCTGCATCTCCATCTGCCTCTCAAACACCACAAAAGAGGCAGAGTGGACGTGCGCTTGCGCAACAAGCCCGCACAGCGTCCCTCAAGAGACTGGCGTCTGAAGAGGAACGCGCTCGCGTGGCCCCACGAAGAAGATCAGTCGTCAAGATTGAAGCACCGACTCAGGCTGAGCTACTTGCACGCGCGTTGGACGCCGAGGAGGGCAATATTGCCGCCCACAGGGATTATCTTGCTCTCGAGGAAGAGAAGAGACGGAAGGCGCATGCTGTGAGGCCCTCTGTTACTGGCCCGCTTGTGCGTTGGGTATCGAAGAGGGAGGAAGTACAGGTTTTGGTTGACGAGAAGCGTGAGTAATTTCTGACATTGTCTAAGCTGGTACATGTTGGCTGAATTGCGATTTCTATAGCTATATCTCAAGCGCAGGCCGGCCCATCTACCGCACCTTCTGCTGCATCAGTATCAGCACCAATCCTCCAGAGACAGTCGGTCGCGCGGCAATATGTAGTGCATGAGACTACACAAGACGCCGACGCGCCGCCTCCGACCTGGAACTCACAGATGCGCGCGCTCTTCGGTACCCACTTCGATTGGGAGAACGCGAAAGTATACGCCAGTGCGAAGAACAGGCCAATGTGTAAGCATCACTCGTCAATACCAAGATAATCTGGACCTGACTTTCATCCATTCGAACAATAGCGAGATACATACCGCCATGCGCAATCACAGGTGAACCGGCGCGCTACCGCGATCCCCGCACTGGCGCACCATTCGCGAATACGGCGGCATTCGGAGTTCTCACCAAGGTAATTCACCTTTGACTCCCCGTCAGATCCATACAGCTGAGCTAATGTTCGATTTCGTGTAGGTACTCGACCACGAATACACATGGAGCGCCGCATTGGGGTGCTACGTGAGCGTATCGGCATCTCTACTCCCGGAGGAAGCCAAACGGCCCATACGCGAAGGGCTGCCGCGAAGCAGCCGCGCTCGCATCGCCGCCACAGAGCCCGTAGCCCAAGACAAGGACAAGGGTAAAGGCAAAGCTCGAGAAACCGAGCCCGAACCTGCGCCTGCTCCTGTACCGGTCGAGCCGCCGAAGAAACGCGGCCCAGGCCGACCACGCAAGCATCCGCTGCCCGTTCCCAAATCTGAGCCGGTTGAAAGTATTGTTGAGTTTGAGGCGCCGAAGGTGAAGCGTGGACCGGGGAGACCGAGGAAGGTCGTGAAACCTGTGGTTACGGACGAGCCGGAGGTCGTTAGGATTGGGTGGTGATTTGTATCCGCTAGATGTTTTCGTGTCAAGAGCAGAGTCTAACACGATGCTATTGTATGTTGTGTGATTACCGCTCCAAGCAGCTTAATTTAATCTTGACGCGCGCACGCCTCGTGTCATTCACGGCTTGTCTTCTACCACCACTACCAACTCACCTACGCCGATTTCGAGAGCAAGGTCCGCCTGTACGTATGCAGTACCTCAAATCCGAGCTCAGCATTGACTGAAGACACGTCTTGTAGCTGCACTGTGCGAGCTCTTCGCTCAGTATAACAAACGTCAAAGCTCCTCATTCAGCCACGCGCTCGCAGCGATGTCTCTTACGTCTGGAACCCTCACATGCGTCTCTGACGATATCATCCGCGAATTGTTCACTATTCTAGCCGATATTGATGTCCCTCACCGTGACGGGGAGAACGACTTGGACGATTACCAGTATCACCGTGCTTCGATCGGGTGGATCCGACTGACGCACGTATGTCGACGCCTGCGCATACTCGGTCTTGGTCTCCCTGATCTATGGGCCCGCATCATCTGTACTTTCCCTGGAGCGTGCACAACTATACTTGAACGCGCTCAAGAAGCACCTTTGACACTAGTCCTCCCGCCGTACAGCCGTTATTACTTCGAAGTGTTACCCGGCGTCCACGACCTACTTGTCCGTGCACGGCACATCGTCGACGACCCTGATAATCGCCGCGACGCGGATGCAAGGACTTGGTGGGCAAGGTCCCCCTTGCTCAACTTGGAACAACTAGAGATTCGTAAAGGCTATCCCGCGTTGACCGGCGATTTTGGTCGCGTCGTTGCTCCCGCGTTGCGTAAATACGTTCTGGTTAACACATTCATCCCCTTCACGGCCCCAATGCTCCAGTTTTTGGGTATCCACCAGGAGATGTCATGGATGGATCTGCTCGATGCTGTGCGCTCTTGCCCATTGCTTACCGTCTTGAGGATTAGATCGGCGGAGCCAGTTAACAACGCTGCAACACATGGGGCGATGGCACGCGCCGTATCGCTACCTTGCTTGAAAGAGCTCTCGATACAAAGCGCGCTATATCCCGGCACGCTCGACTTTCTCGACCACCTCACATTCCCAAACTCCATCGACTTCAGCGTTGACTACTTCCCTGACGGGCTAACAGCCTGCCACTCACTCGTCTCACGCGACCAGTTACATCACGCTCAGCGTGACATGCTCAGCATTACCACTTCAAGCCCAGAGCACGCCGAACCAGTCGAGTTCATAATCGCTGTCTCGGAAGGTCATCGGTTCACGTACCCGAAGTATCAGTTTGCGCAGGCTCAAGGCGGACTGAAACTCACTATGCTTCTCGAAGATGATGAAGACGAGACGCAGCTTGCAAATGTGCTCGCTCATTTCTCCCGACAATCCGCGCAGGCGATCCACACGCTTATGCTTCGTTCCGGATTCTCCTACGTTCTCGGAGGATTCAACAAGACATTGCATGATCCTCTTGCCGTACCTAAAGAGGAATTCATACACCTGTGGCGCGCCATGTCTTCTTTCGAGAACGTCGAAACCATCTACTTTCTCGACCCCGGCGAGCCCTCGATGTTCCTTCTCATGCCTCATCCCGAGTACCGGCCGAGCACAAACGTAGATGTTATGCCGTCGGGATCAGAAGCAACACCGTCGCAATGTGACATGGCGTTCCCGGCCCTCCACACCATAGTAATCGACACCAAACATCGAAGGCTGAGCATAGACGACTGGAACGATCTTCTCAAGGTGTTGGACGTACGCCAGGCCGCTGGGCGTCCAATCAATCGTGTCGTTTTCATGGGCGACGGCCTATGCCACCTTGTCATGGGCGTTGGTGTGGAAGAGAGAACTATAGTGGGACGTCGTGAACAACGCCGGGTGATCATGCCCCTGCAAGAGCTGCCGCTGGCCTCTTTGGAGTCTCTCGTGGAGGTTGTCGACCTGAGAGCTGAAGGATGCAAGTGCAGTCAGCGTGATTGGTACGGCGAGGTTCCGCTGCCTGCTCAACCAGGCGAGTTCGAGAATGCTATGAGCGACGATGATGCCGCCGCCCAGGGATACGATGTTCCCAGGCGTGTGCAACTTCCACTGGCAGTATCAGCCTCTATGGCTTCAAACCCTGAAGAGGAGTACTGTACTAATTCGACCCACTGTTCAGGTCGCCCGAGCGTGACGCGTGACTACGTCCCCTGTTCATCTGAAAACCTGTTCGGATGTCCAGGTGATGGGTGACTTTGAACAGTTCGCCAGTAAGTATAGCCCCGATATGCCACTTGAGGATACTATCTGCCCGATAAAGCTCACTGTGTAGTACTCTACCAAGACTCAAGTGTCCTGGTTAGCTTTGAGTCGAGCTACAGATCAACATACGAGGATGTGCCTTTGTTACCCATATCCGGTATGTCACGATCTTGCTGTTCTTTAGCAGAGGTGACAAGTGACTGAACTGGCCAACTGTTCATTCCGACGTCGGGCGTGACGCGTGACGAACAGTTGGTCGAATTAGTACAGTAGATTAGCCGATTACTTACGCTATGCTGCTGCCACATAATATCAGGAGCTCGGGTCGTTCAAAGTACATATTGTTACGGTATTTCTGTAAACTTGGATAACCCCTTCGGTAACCCATTCGTTCATGCTACAACACATAGTTTGCATCGGTCCGTGCGTGAAATTGAGCTCCGAACCTCATCTCGAGATATCGTACAGGTTGACAAGGTGGACATCGTCTATCAATTACATCCTGTCCAGGAGATTCTCGAGCTTGGCCTCGCGCCAGCGCCGTTCAGTGACGCGCATAGGCAAAGGAAGCTCGTCAGGCTCCTTCCCTAGCAGTAACGACGCAACTGCTCGTCCGGCCTGCCACGCATTGGTCATGCCCTCACCTGTATATCCCGCAGCTATCCACTCTCCCGGCGGCGCAGTGCGCATTGTCTCTTCCTTCGATGTTCGGATCTGAGGAGCAAGCGATGCCTGCGGCTCTGAGCGTTCTGACACTTTCGTCGGGACCCGACCAACCCATGGTCGCCCGTCGACGGAGATGGCAATGATGCCCGTCCACATTGCCTTGACGCGCCCCTCCATCCACTGGCTTTTCTCCATTTCATCATCCCCGTCTGAGCCCTCCTGTCCCCAGTTCTGAAGACCGAAGTACATGGGAAGTGCCCCGCTTACATGAGTTGCAACGCCAATGTCCAACCCGCCATCGTCCATCTGACCGATCTCGTCCATCGAGATATGCGCGGCACGGGCAAAGCCGCCACCGAACATGAGCTCGTGCCCGGGTGTGGGAAGCTGTGTGAGGTAATCGTAGCCCATTGAACCAGTCCAGAAGACGTGTGCGCGACCGCCGGGCTCGGTGGGCGACGGTGCAAGCGTGGACTGTGATGAATGTGGCGAGTCCCGAGGAGTCTGAAGCTTGGCGGGAGCAGCAAGCCCAGTTCCTGGTCGTTGCGCAGACATAAGTGCGCGCACTGGTGCTATCTTCGTGCGGAAGCCTGGTAAGAGATGTGCGGTCCATCCATTCGTTGCATGCACGATATGGGTGGCACGAACAGAACCGCGTGGCGTATGAAGCGTATAGTATGCAGACGTCGCAGTCGGCGCGTCGATGGCTGTACATGGTGTATGCGTCGCAAGGTGAAAGCGCTCTGAGTGTCGCTCCAAGAGGCCGGCGAGAATAGTTGTGATGAGTCGGTACGGGTGCGCAGCGCCGCCAGGCGTCGCAATGACTGCTAAAGCCCCTGGACCGAGGCGAAATGTCTAGAAGATATCAGTACGTATGTCTACACGAGTGAACGGAAACACGTACTATACGTGCTTCTTCGCCTTCCACGCAGTATACATCGCGAGCCTCCTCGGGCATATCCTGCCGCCAAGCGTTCAGCCCCTCCTTCGCCTTATCAAGCGCTTCCTGAGAGTAGTAGACGTCCACACTCTCGACGTTTCGAACCTGCGTATGTTCAACCGCATGTTCTGCTTCTGCCGCGCGCTGCAAGGCTACGAGATGCGATAAACGCCAGCGAACGGTCTGTGCAGCGACCTCCTGCCCGAATTCCTTACGCAGAGAAATGTAGTCGTGAAATAGCGGCGGATTGACATGTCCACCATTTCTTCAAACACAAACATCGTTTATTGTTTCTATGGTATACAACAGAAATCAAGAGGGCATACCTGCCCGTCGCGCCCGAGCACGCCGCGCGAGCCTCGAGCATCAAAATGTTCAGCCTCGAGCCATGTTCGTCCAGAAGAGCTCGCGCGACACTCGTCCCAGTTATACCAGACCCAATAATTACTACGTCGACATCCACGGGCCAGTTATCCGGCTGGTAGTCCGCGACTTCTGCTGGCGGTACCATCCAGAATGGTTCAGTCGTCGCAGAGCTCGGTGGCGAAGATGGTAGCCCCGGCGAGCGCTTCAGGCGCGCTTCAACAGCTTCAAAGTCGGCTTTCATGTCGAGCAAGAGGCGTATGACAGAGCGTACGCGCGATAATGACGAACCCATGGCTGCTTGCAATGGACGTTTGGGAGGAGTTGGACGGCGGTGCGCGATCAACAGTCGCGGCATGACATCATGTAATCGAGACGCCGACACCTCGCACAACTTGTCTCCTGCCGTCGTGATCGTTTGCTTGCACCGTAAATCATTGTCCAGTATACCGCACGTTACGTGGCTTCATTTGAACTAGACCGACAAATGTCACAGTGTAATACATAAGAGCAACGACTACAGGTCATGACATTGGGCAAAGCACCCACGAATCTTCCTTGCGACACATCCACTACTGATTCCTGGGGTTCATATGGCACGTCCTCTCATGCCTTGGCACCGGATCGCGCCTTCCCGACTGGGTCTGCCAACCACAGAACTGGCACGGAGTAGGCTTCTTTGCGGTAGAGCTGGTGAGCTGATTCGTCATGAAATCCTGGCCCTCCGAGTACTCGCGATGCTGGGAATTGTGGCATGCGGCTTCACGAATGTGTCGCTCGGTCGTCTGTATCATCTTGAAGATACGCTGGCAGCCTGAAACGGGGCAAAGAACGAGCGCGCCGGTGTTCCCGGCGTCATACAGAAGCTGTGCCCTGGCAAGGTCGGTATATTTCACGACGGGCACCATACCGTTAGCGCATTCCCTACGCGCATTTCGGGCACGCGTAATGTCAACAATAACGTGATCGCCTTTGGGTACGATGAAGTTCTTCTTCGAGTAGGGCTTCGTTTCGTCCTTGAGCTTATGCTGATGTGCGATCGAAGGCTTCGTTTCGTCCTCGAGTTTATGCTGATGTGCGATCGAAGGCTTCGTTTCGTCCTTGAGCTTATGCTTGTGTGCGACTGAAGGCTTCGGTTCGCCCTTGAGCTTACGCTTGTGTACGAGTGTGGGCTTGGGGAGTGTGGCCGGAGCCTCCTGAGGCATGTCCACAGGTGCCTTGACCCAGCTCGGTTTCACATAGGGAGCAGGCGACGTGGTTGGGACTGCATTGATGGGCGCGGGGGTGACAGAGCGAAACTGCGGCGGCTCGCTTGCAGCACGGCCAGACCTCGAGCGGTTGCGACCCTGTAAGAACCAATCAGGTTAGTATCATGGGATAAGAGTCACAGGGTACGACGCACGGATAGATATCCTTGTTTCCAAGTCGCCTCGGCAAGCGCGCGCACGTCAAACAGCTCATTACGAGCGTATTTCTCCCATGCACTCTGCATGGTTTCGTCGGGATCATCTTCATCGTCCATAGCGATGGAATGGATGCTACCCTGAGTAAGCATTGGTGGGTATGAGTATCGGAAACGCAAAAGAGGGAGCAGCAACTGACGATGTTCCAGCCCGCGTCGAAGGCGTTGCTCGTGATGAGCTCGCCGAGGCGAGAATGGACAGCCATGGTCGTGATTGTCGACAGTAGAAGTCGCGCGAGGAGCGACCTTTTAAGGTGTCGGTGGCCGCGCCATTCCGGTAGTTGCGTAGCTCAATCGGATAGTGGTTGTGGTTTGATATGTGGTTCGGTTGCCGTGTGGTTGATGTGGTTGAATTGGAAGAATGGACGCAATAGCCTTTTGTTTGTGGCAGTGATCACCAAGACAGTTTGATAAAGAGGCAAACGGTGAAGAAAAGAGCGCTACTGCATTGGTACAAAGATCCTGATCCGCAAAGGCATTCACGAGCCCGCAAACCTGTACTCATTGCTCCGTTCGTCGCACACGAAAACAATTTGAAGTCAGCAAGATCGCAACCCCTCACAGATGTCAATCCGTCGGCGTACGACAGGTTGGGCCACAATGCTTCATATTTCTGCTGCTCTTTGCCTACATATCTCCTATGCTCCCTCCCTCCAGCCTCCTACATCTATAAACCACTGTTCTACTCGTGTCAATTCACTTGAAGACGTAGCGCGTGCAGCTGGATGTACTCGGGCGCCGTGTATTCCGCGACCGGACACGAGGTGTTCGAGGTTTCAATACGATATAAGTTCATGTAGAGTGGCGACTCGGATGACCAAAGCCGATGTCGATACGTGGCATCCGGTCACGGTGGTGGCCAGAAGAGCCAGACGCGGGTGCTCCGACTTGAGAGCGCCGCCGGCAGCTGCCGGCGTAAGCCGCATCTCCCGGTCCGTTTCTCTGCCTCAACCCCGATAGTAATATCGGCACGCGAGGTTGCTTTTGTATACAACTGATCCACGGGAATCGTGCGGCATCTCTCCATGTCGCTTTCGAGTACATCGTCCCTGATTTGGTCCCCCAACGCAGGAAGCGACACCGAGGTTGTCGATCTCGGCCTCAATGTTACAGGCACTTGATGCTGATGAAGTTGGCGTAATGCACAAAGGAGGGCTTGTCGCATATATCAGGCGCGCCCCGAGCACGGTCAGGTCGACTATATCGCCTTTGTGCTACTTCGAGGGTCCTGGTGACGGTTTCTTGCGTAAGGCTTTGAACCACATGAGCATCTTGAGCTTGTGGCCAACGAAGAGGTTTGGCCGTGCCGAAAGTCAGTTTGTCCATAGACGATACATTTGATTGAGTACAACTGATTCACCGCATTCTGGATCCTCTAGGCTACACTATCGATGCAGCATACTATGAGCTATACCCGGAGCTTGCCCCAGAAGGACCGCCGTTGACCTGCGAGAGATGCTTCGCGAAACCGTCCACAAGAGTGTCAATGTCTGTTGAGACGCTGACCATAGCAAAGCCCTGCTTAAAGCGCTTCTCCGCCTGCTCGCCGTTGAGGCCTGTACGTTGTCAGACCTTGTACAAGTGATAATCGGAGAAGTAAGGCGCACAGAAGATAGCAGCCGTCTTGCCAGCAGCATGTGAGGCGTCCAGGATCTTCTGAATGGCAGCCTCGTGCTCCTTGCCGCCGAACTCGACACCCATGGCGATGGATAAGTCAAACGGACCTATCTGGAACAAGGTATCAGCGATGTTCAGACAACCCGCGCAGGCCCGCGAGACTCACGAATGCGACGTCGATGTCCTCCTTGACAATCTGCTCGATGTCCCGCACTGCGTCCGGATGCTCGATCTGAACAGCAATGACGAGGTTCTTGTCGGCATCCTCCTTGTACGAGCCACCCAAAGCGCCGGCAGCATGGGTGAACATCGGGCCAAAGCCACGAATGCCATTCGGCGGGTACTTGCATGCTGAGACCACCTTACGCACGATCTCGACGCTATTGGCCATAGGAATCATGATTCCGTGTGCGCCAGAGTCAAGGGCGCGCTATACGACACATTCAGATGCCCATATACGATTGCGTAGCGGGGCGGGACACGCCTTGATCTGCCACACTTCATCCCCTGGGATACGGATGAGAGGAGATGCACCAGCGCCGGAGATAGCGTTGGCGAGGTCGTAGTATTGTGAATCTGCGAGTTTGAGAACGGGTGCCACTGAATGCGCGCCTCGTTTCGTCATACAGTAAAGTCTCTATACGCACCAGTGATCAGGCCATGTTCTAGTCCTCCGAGTTAGCGTACGTCGTAACATACAAGATACTGATACATACCACCGTCAATGACCACCCAGGAGACTCCCTTCGTCAATGCAAGTGAGCGTGCGATGGCAGTGCTGGTTGTGTTGGGTGAGTAAACTGATCGTGCGCATACAGACGCCAGGCGCACCTCGGCAGCGTGAGCCACGCGCCACTCGCGCGGGCCTTGGCCTGGAAGACTTTGCGGAGCGGGATATTGAGAGACATGGTGGTACGAGGTCAGTCCTTTGACAAGATTCTCAGTTAGTGTTCTTCTTTAGATATCTCTTCCCAGATCGTCCTTCCGCTAGATACTTTCAGAACCGGAGAGCGCCTTAAGACTTCGGGCCGGAAGACCGGCCCGCGCCAGTGCCAGTAAGGACAAAACTACACATCACACAAGATCGGACACAGTGCGCTTATAAATCGTTCCACGTAGCGAAGGTTAGAACAGGAATATATGCACAATAGAGACTTTCAGCCCAACGTATGAAGCTGCGATCACTTCCGCTCCAAACTCCACTTTTCCCGCCAAAATGTTAGCCGAGCGCTCCACAGCCACCGTGGGATTCAACGTATGAAGTCGGTTCTGAAAGTCTCTAATGTAGACGCGGGCCCGACAGACGATGGTGGTTCCGAAGAAGTCACGGTGTTGGGCGAGCGGGCGACCAGCAGACGAAATGCGTGACGTTCCAGTCACGGCCCTCAACAATTGGAATTTGCGATCACGATGCTCGCCGCTTGCTCTCCTCGACCACCACGAACCACCGCGCGATATACGTCCCGTGCGACACAAATCCATCTGCTTCTACTATCTGGTGCACTACTTCTCGGCCTCTCGTAACAGGCCCACGATCGTCGCAGGCGACAGATCTTTGTAATCATACCTGAGGGTTCTGGAACCCAGCTACTGCCACTGCTTGTTTGGACCGCATACACCGACGAATTAACGGAACACGACTCGCGAAAAGCTTGACGAAATGCTGCACAAGCACATCGATGACCTTTCGCCCGAAATCCTTGCCACCGTGTTCAAGATCGTCGACGCGCAGTGCGAGCCGAAGCTCGCGAGACGGGCTCCGCCACATGAAATAATCACCCTCTCGCATGTGTCGAACCGATGGAGAGATATTTCAACTCGACTGCAATCCCTGTGGGGCTCTGCTCTTCCGTGTTCGAGCCTGCAATGGACGAAGCTTTGCCTGGAGCGCTGTCAAACTGCACCATTTAACTTCAGCTTCGCTTCTGATATGTTCGATGCGACGGAGGAGTATCATGACGCAGCATGTTTGGTATTTCCTCATATATCGCGTGCAAAACGCCTCCAGATCATTGCATTGCCAAACCGTGGATTTGCCGATGCGCGTTCCGAAGACTCGAAGCTCTCGGAGTTCTTTGCAGGAATGCAGACGTGCGTGTCCGAGAACATCGTCGAGATCCAGGTTCACATAAGCGAGGATGAACCTTATTCTGTATCTTCTGATCTATCTCTATTGTTTGGCCCGGCCGCGTTCCCGAGGCTTCAAAGGATGTTCTTCTGGAATGTTATACATCCTTTCAACTCGTCATGTCACCTCTTCTCGCATAGCCTTCTTACTCTACAGCTCGATGATAGTTGTGTGTGGCAGAGTATTGACGAGATGATTGAACTTCTACGCTCTGTCCCGCTTCTCGAGAGCCTTGCACACGGGGCATCAATTGATATGGACCTGAGTCACTTTTTTGACCCGATACAGCCACGCATGTATCCGCCTCAATGTGTCCCTCTCAAGAATCTGAAGTACTTGAAGTGTTGGGGACAGGGGCTATTCATGCAGAATATCATGCTCTTCAGCTATCTCGACGTTCCCCCAAACACAGACGTCTTTCTCGAAGGCCGTCGGCGAGCCACCGGTGACAACGGTGATTTGTCCCAGGATTCAACCAAAGGTCTGGTCGAGATGGCAAAGACATGTCTGCAAAAGCACTTCCAGTCCGCAATTGCGTCCGGCTCCTTCTTCCCCGTGCTTAGAATCCAGCACGAACTGTTTCACACCATGTTTCCTCCCGTCCAAGCAGATGGTTCTTCACCTGCCACCGATGTTCTCCCGCCACACCTTTCCGTGGGTGTGCCATATATGGGTGTCCAATCGGATGACGGACTCGAACTTGGACTATCGGATCGCCTGCTTGATATCTACACTTCACTACCATGCCTCACGCGCGCAACCGTGCTTGTTTTCGATGAGGATGTTACGCAGTGTACCACGGGACTTCTCAAGCCCTTCACTCGTGTGCGCAGGCTTATCTTCAATGACATTGTCCCGGCCATCGCACTCACGACATTCTGTGATACGCACGACGAGCGTTTCTTTCCCCATCTGGAAGACGTAGAGCTGTCATGCATAGCTGCAAGGGGAGTTATCGCGATCGACGCTTATCTGAAAGTCGCAGAGGTCTTGGCGAGATGCTGGGGGAATACCCTGCAGAGCGTCGAGCTGGAGCACACGTACTTCGTTGAGAGAGATGACCTCGTGGTGGATGGGTTCAAGGAGAGGATAGGAGAGAGGCGTGTGAGTGTAGTTGTAGACTCGGAGGAGGATTGGGAAGGGCCCGCGTCAGAGGACGAGGTGTCGGGGATCGAGGACGACAATGGCTGATCGTTTGGGCAGAGCCTTTTCTACCTGTGCTACATAACTAGGAGCTAGGAGCGTTGTACGTACTGCTGGTCGGTCAAGCTTATGTGGCAAGTACTTTTATAGAAGCATGGATATGAATGCCAGTATTGCTATCCAGATCAGGGCGAGTTCAGAGTGAGAGCCGACGACCGTCCAAGTGGCAGTGTTGACATGGCCGATCAGTATTTGCGGTCAGGTGCTTTATCCTCGCAACGCGCGATACTCTCACTAGCTGGCGCAGGAGGCGAACTTTCACGACTAAAAGTATAAGTCGGTATAAGGCCAACGAGCGGCACAGCCCGATACCTGTACCTTGCCTCCAAGGGCGACATGACATGCATCATCCTCCGCATTCGACGCCCGTCATTGTCGTCGCTCAGGCCCGTTCGTATACCGAACAATGACTATATCTATCATGGAAGAAGTCGCATAGTTCGTTGCGAAAGGTGTATCTTGTCAATTCGAGGGCGAAATATAGACTCTAATACCCAAACCTAAAAGTATCGGGAACAAGACTCTGCATACCATCACACACGTATACACACGTCAGATACTCGATACGAGCACAGGTAGAACGCAGGCTCGACATTCGTACATCAAGGAGCTTAGTCCAACGTACCCCTCAAGACTGTTCTGGCCCTTATGCCAACACCTCACCGAGGTAGCATTCCAAAAAGCTATAAGCAATCATATCAGACATAACATATTAAACCAGTCGAGTCGGTCTACGTCCATTCCAATAAGCAGTCCGTTCGCAATCCTTATCATATCCTATCCTGTCCACATTCACATCCTCCCTTCTCCCTTCCCAAGCATTCATTTCCATCTACTTCCTCCACCTGAGCTCTAATCCCAAAGCAGAAACGTTCTACAGCTCAATCAACGCGACCTCCCTCTGCTCAGGCGCAGGCGCCATATACGTCGGAACAGGAGCAGACGTAGGTGCAGAAGGGAACACGGGCATCTGTTGCGGCGTCGAAGGGAACTGACTTTGTTGTTGAGGAGCCGGTTGCTGCTGTTGAGGAGCGTACGAAGGTTGAGCGGGCGCAGAAGGCGTGTAAGACGCCTGCTGAGGCGGGACGAAAGGCGTATGTGCAGGTTGAACTGGCTGTTGCTGCTGCCACGTCTGCTGTTGAGGCTGAGACGGATACTGCTGAGCCGGTGGCGGCGACATCGCGGATACAGGTGGCGGAGACATGACAGGCGGTGGCGCAGCGTACGATGCCGGCGGAGGTGCAGAGGGAGCGTACGATGCCGATGGAGGCGCAGAGGGCATATACGACTGCACAGGAGAAGATTGGGCTGGCGGGGGTGACATGACTGGTGGAGGAGGGGCGAAGGACTGTGCCTGAGTATAAGATTGTTGAGCTGGTGGTGGTGAAGAGGGAAGCTGAGTCGGTGGAGGTGGAGGCGCGTATGTCTGCTGCTGTTGCTGCTGAATCGGAGGCGGAGAAGAGACGTGTTGAGGGTACGCCTGCTGCTGGATACCGGTAAGCTGCGGTTGAAGCGGGGTGTATGGTTGAGTCGGTTGACGTTGAGGAGCATAGCCCTGCTGGGGTGGAGCCGGAGCGTATGCCTGCTGCTGCTGTTGTTGCGGAGGAGCGTAAGATGGAGAGTAACCTGTCTGTTGTGGCTGGGCAGGTTGAGCGTATTGCTGTTGCTGAGCATACGGCGCTTGTTGTGCAGGCTGGCCGTACGCCTGCTGCTGCGGTTGTCCATATGCAGTTTGTTGCCCGTACGCCTGTGGTGGTTGACCGTACTGCTGCTGCTGAGGTTGCGCATACTGTTGTTGTTGTGGTGCGTAGGCGTATCGAGGACGCGATAACTGTTCGGTCAGAAGCGCGTCGTACAGCTTAACAGCCTGCGCGAGCTTGTCGTTCATCTCTCCTAGTAGCTCTATACAATCACGATCCCATTAACAACTCAATTTCATATGAAGGATGGCAGCACTGTCTTACCCTCTTTCCGACCAGCGTCTTCGAGTCCCACAGCCATCTTAGGCCTCAGACCAGTCGCTTTCTCCCGCAACTCTCCCAAAGCAGGATACCGTCCCAAATCACGTCCGCCCTGCGCCGCGAGCGTCTCAACAGTCTGAGAGAAAGTCATAATCGTATCCGCTTCCAACGAGCTAAGCTCGTTCGGACTCGTCGGCACTGGCGCAACTCCATACGGCGCATACGGCGTAGGCGTAGTCGAAGACGAATAAGGCGGATAAGACTGGGACGTTCCATAGTTGAACGAAGAAGCTTCGGCGCGAGGCGTTTCCAAAGGAGCAGAAGGACGTGGGCCAGACGATTCGCGGAGTGAAGCTTCGATGGCCGCTTTCATATCTGCGTCTTCGTCGTCGCCTGAGGCCAAAGGCGGTTCGGAGGCGGCGTACTGCGGAACGAATACAGATGTCAGTGTTTGTTCTGGGCGCTTGATCGTTGATGGGTGGCTTACCTGGGGCTGGTAGGGCACGTAGCCTGGTCGGCCGTGTTCCCCACGCGCAGAGGTTTCCTGGAGCGAGAGAGCGATAGCACGTTGAAGCTCCGCGTCCTCGTACGCCCTACCGCTCTTCCTGCCGCTTGAGCCGGGCACGCTCTTGCTACTGCGATGCTTGGAGCTCTCGCCGACCTTATTCTTCGTCAAGTCCTTCCAACAACCATCGCACACCCTGACCTCCTGCGCCACTCCGAAATGCGGCAGCGGTAAGTTCCTCGACGAACATTTATGATCGAACACGCGCCCGCAGTTCCTGCAGTGGTGTTTCCTATTCGTAAAGCTGAACGCGTCGCGGCATCGAAGGCATACGTCGCTATCGATCCATTCCGGTGCGGTCGTGGTGTCTACCATAGCCGTAGAGAGAGAAGCGGGGTCTTCGGGCGGAAAGTCAAAGCCCGAAGTCTTGAGTTCCTTATAAACCTGCCCCGCATACGCCAACTGCGGCTTCTGACCAAACGCCAACGCCCAATTCTGAATGAGCCTCAACAGTTTAGTCTTGACCTGACCGTTCACAGTCGGACTGCGAAGTATGGACGAGAGGTTATCCATAAACTCTCGACTGGCGACCTCGATCAGGAAATGGTCTCCGCCGTTCTTCACGCATACGTCCGCGAGACCGAGAGTGAGAAGCTGTACGTTCGGGTTCTTGTGGTTGAGACGACGCTTGAGTGCTCGGGCTGCGTCTTTGGGTGGGACGGACTTTGAACGGATCTGGTCGCAGATCTCGAGGTTCAGCGCGATGTCCTCGGTTCCGGCGGGGAGGAGTTCGCTGGTTGCTTTATCTATAATATTATACGTCGTTTAGGATACTAGTAGGGGTATATGGTAGAGAAATAGTAAGTACCGACTGCTTCGTCGAGTTGGGAAGAGCCCCAGAGCCAAGTTCCGAGTGAGGCCATGATTGTTGAGTTGAAGAGTGACGCGCCGCGCGGCTGACGCGACAATCGGTGGTTGCCTTCTCCCCACCACCACATATTTTCCGCTCACCCCCCAAATATCCTCCATCCTTTTCCTCTCCTAGTCTTCTCGTCTATTTACGCAGGAGATAAGAGAAGAAGGAAAAGTAATATCTCGCGCGAAACGCGCCTTGTCGCCTTGTCGCCCCGCCACCGCATCACCTGTCAACCTCGCCGACGTGCGTGAAAAGAAGGAATTTCTGGTCTAGTTGCTGGAGTAGAGGAGAGTCAGGATGCTAGGCCACCAGTTTGCGTACTCGGCTGCGCCCATCCGCCGCGTGAAGGAGGTCCAGTTTGGAATTCTCTCCCCGGAGGAGATCGTGCGTCGTCTCTCCTTGCTCTCTCCCACCTCGTCCTTCTCTTTCCTTGTCGCATACAATGCATTCTATACCCTTTCTACATTACTCTACAACAAAAATCCTACTTTAACTTCTTCGTTCTTCACCGCCCACGCCCACCACCACACCCGTCTCCTTTTATCCTAGTCACATCGCTAACTCCACCAACAGAAAGCCTACAGCGTCGCAAAAATCGAACACCCCGAAGTAATGGACGAGACAACCCGACGCGCCAAAGTCGGAGGCCTGATGGACCCAAGAATGGGCACCATCGACCGTAACTTCAAGTGCCAGACTTGCGGCGAGGGCATGTCTGAGTGTCCCGGTCATTTCGGCCATATCGAGCTCGCTAGGCCGGTCTTTCATCCTGGTGCGTATATGTTTCATCTATGTGCAGTGGGAAGGGGGGCGCTGGACAGTTGGACTTGGGAGAGGGAGAGGAGGGAGAGGTGGGCGGGCAGGCGCGTGGGATTTGTCAGCATGCCGCGTCGCGCCTGACTCTACCCGTCGGCTCCGCGCCTCGGCCATCCACGAAGCAGTGCCCTCCCACTCACGACTCCCAATAATTCCCCGCTCAAAAAATCATGACACTGACCTGGTGTGACGCGTCTTACAGGCTTCATCGTCAAAGTGAAAAAGATCCTGGAATGTATCTGCGTCAATTGCGGCAAGCTCAAGGCAGACGCCGTAAGTCCTTCCGCTCCAATCTCGATCTCGCTTGCGCATCCTTTTCCCCTGCCTTCGAGGGCGAATGAGAAATTGCGCTGTGCTCCCCGTGTCCATCCCGATGGTATTTCAAGTGGTCCACGAGACCCGAGCTCTTCACGCGTATGCCCATATCATCCCCGCCCAGGATGATAATGGGCGTCCTCCTCCCCGTCGTCGCATCAAACCCCAGTCCTTTCTCAAATAAATAACGAGTGGGGTCTCTCTCTCATCGTCCTTCAACCCCGGTTGATAGCGGGTTCAAGCGCTATTGGCTAGGGTTGCAAGGCGAGAGGACCAGCACTGGGGGCTGGTGTTTGATTGCATTGCTATGGCGCACGGATGGTTGGACGCGCGTGTTTGTGGCGAAATGGGGGCCGAGAGCGAGCGAGAGCGCCGCTGGTTGGATGTCTGAGAGGCCGTGCGGAACGCTCTGACGGAGCGTCCTGCGCTGGCCTGGTGTCATTGTGGAGAGCGTTCGGCGCTGTTGCGGAGAACGCTCAAGTGGGGAGATCGTTGTGATGGAGGCCTGTTCCCGTGTCGTGCCGAGTGTCGGGTATGCTGACCCTGCTGCTTCCCCATATATTCTCTTCGACCCTCGATCCTCGCTTCGCCACCAACAGAACAGCGACGACTCTTTCAAGCAGAAGCTTTACCTCGTTCGTAACGACGCCAAAGCGCGCATGGCCGTCGTATGGAACCACTGCAAGGCCAAGACCGTTTGCGAGCCCGACGAGCCCAAGGTAGATCATACTCATTTGCGATAGCTGATAGCCGGACACTGACGCGCGATTGTGTAGGAGGAGGGACAGGACGATGGCGAGCGCAAGCCTGGGCATGGTGGATGCGGACACGTTCAGCCGCAGATCAGGAAGGAAGGCTTGAAGCTGTTCTTGCAGTACAAGAAGGGCAAGGACGAGGATGACGTGCGTACTTTTTTGCGCTCTCTACTGTGACCCTTCACTCACTGACACTACTTATTGAATAGGAAGGCAAGGCACTCGAGCCGAGCAAACGTCTGTTCTCGGCGCAGGAGGTGTACACTACGCTCCGCAAGATCCCTGACAACGACCTTACGACGCTTGGCTTGAGCGACGAGTACGCGCGTCCGGAGTGGATGATCTTGACCGTGTTGCCCGTACCACCGCCACCCGTAAGCATCCCATTCGCGTACTATGAGGTTTGATGAGAATGCTGACGTTCGATCGTAGGTTCGCCCGAGTATCGCTGTCGACGGTGGTGCCATGCGCAGCGAGGACGACTTGACGTACAAGCTCGGCGAGATTATCAAGGCGTCCGCGAACGTGCGCAAGAGCGAGCAGGAGGGCTCTCCAGCACATATCATCACCGAGTTCGAGCAGCTGCTTCAGTTCCACGTCGCGACCTACATGGACAACGATATCGCCGGCATCCCGCAGGCGCTGCAGAAGTCTGGACGTCCGGTCAAGGCTATTCGTGCGAGGTTGAAGGGTAAGGAGGGACGTCTGCGCGGGAACTTGATGGGTAAACGCGTGGATTTCTCGGCGCGTACTGTCATCACCGTAAGCGCTCCCTCCGCGTTATTTCCTTCTAACATACTGATATGTCTTGGCTTCGTAGGGCGACCCCAACTTGCAGCTGGACGAAGTCGGCGTGCCGCGCTCTGTCGCGATGACGCTCACCTACCCGGAACGCGTTACGCCGTACAACATCTCGTACTTGCAGGAGCTCGTGAGGAACGGTCCGACGGCGTACCCCGGTGCACGATACGTCGTGCGCGATACCGGCGAGCGTATCGATTTGCGGTACAACAAGCGCACGGACGCGTTCTTGCAGTACGGCTGGATCGTCGAGCGGCACTTGAAGGATGGCGATTATGTGTTGTTCAACCGTCAACCGTCGCTGCACAAGATGTCCATGATGAGTCATCGAGTCAAGTTGATGCCCTACTCCAGTGAGTATTCTTACTTTTTTCTTGAGGCGCACGCAGTGGCTGACTGAATGCTACTAGCTTTCCGTTTGAACCTTTCCGTGTAAGTATACCCCGCGCAACACGCTCGTGTGGGCATGTTTGGTGACCTCTATTTGATTTGCACAGCACGCCGCCGTATAACGCCGATTTCGATGGAGACGAGATGAATATGCACGTACCGCAGAGCGAGGAGACGAGGGCCGAGCTCAGCCAGATCGCTTGGGTTCCGCGGCAGGTAAGATCTCCTAGCTTTGACTGTAGTTGTTAGTAGCGCTAACAATCTCGCGCGCAGATCATCTCTCCGCAGGCGAACAAACCCGTCATGGGTATCGTGCAGGACACGCTGTGCGGTATTCGCAAGTTCACGCTGCGTGACTGCTTCCTCGACTGGAACGCCGTCCAGAACATCTTGCTCTGGGTGCCCGAGTGGAACGGCGAGATCCCGACGCCGGCCATTATCCGCCCGCAGCCGCTCTGGACGGGCAAGCAGATCTTGTCGATGACCATCCCTAAAGGCGTGAACATCGCGCGCGCGTCGGACCCCAAGAGCCCGAACCCCGTGCACGACGACGGGATCTTGATCGAGAACGGCGAGGTCGTTTATGGGATCGTCGATAAGAAGACCGTCGGCGCTTCCATGGGCGGTTTGGTGCACGTCGTGTTCCGCGAGAAGGGCCCCGAGGCTACGAGGACGCTGTTCACCGGCTTGCAGAAGGTCGTCAACTACTGGCTATTCCATAACGGATTCTCGATTGGTATCGGCGATACGATTGCCGACCAGAACACGATGAAGTTCATCACCAAGACGATCGCTGGGCACAAGGAGGCTGTGCGCAAGGTCGTGGACGATGCTACTCATGATCGCCTCAAGGCTAAACCCGGTATGACGATCCGCGAGTCGTTCGAGAGTTCTGTCGAGCGCGAGCTGAACTTGGCGCGTGATACGTCCGGTCGGTACGCGCAGAAGTCGTTGAAGGAGGACAACAACGTCAAGCAGATGGTGGTGGCCGGATCTAAGGGTTCGTTCATCAACATCTCGCAGATGTCGGTGTGTGTGGGGCAGCAGTCGGTCGAGGGAAAGCGTATCCCGTTCGGATTCAGGCATCGGACTTTGCCGCATTTCACAAAGGACGATTTCTCGCCCGAGGCGCGCGGGTTCGTGGAGAATTCGTACTTGCGGGGGTTGACGCCTCAGGAGTTCTTCTTCCACGCTATGGCCGGTCGCGAGGGTCTTATTGATACGGCTGTTAAGACGGCCGAGACGGGGTACATCCAGCGTCGGTTGGTCAAGGCGCTGGAGGACGTGATGGTGCACTACGACGGCACGGTTCGCAACTCGCTTGGAGACTTGTTGGAGTTCGTGTATGGCGAGGACGGAATGGACGGCGCTTTCATCGAGCGGCAACATATCGATACATTCACGCTCACGGACGCCGAGTTCGAGCACAACTATCGCGTGGACGTTATGGATCCGCAAGGTGGCTTCTTGCCCGGCGTGCTCCAGGTCGGCGTGGACGACAACAGTCTCGATCTGCAGAACTTGCTCGATCAGGAGTACGCGCAGCTGTCCAAGGACCGCGCGATGCTCCGCGACTTCGTCTTTGCCGAGGGCGATAGCAGTACGAGCATTTACTTGCCGGTAAACCTGCATCGTATTGTCCAAAACGCCGTACAAATCTTCCACATCGACCGGCGCAAACCGAGCGATTTGCCGCCTGCGGTTATCGTGCAGGAGGTCCAGGCGCTGTGCGAACGTATCATCATCGTGCGCGGCGATGACCCGCTCAGTCGCGAGGGACAGGACAACGCGACGTCCAACTTCCGTATGCATGTGCGCGCGACGTTCGCGTCGAGGAGGGTGCTCGAGCAGTTCCATCTTACGCGTTCGGCGTTCGATTGGGTGCTTGGAGAGGTCGAGACGAAGTTCAACCAAGCGGTTGCCAACCCCGGCGAGATGTGCGGTACACTCGCGGCGCAGAGCATCGGAGAGCCGGCGACGCAGATGACGCTGAACACGTTCCATTACGCCGGTGTCTCGTCGAAGAACGTTACGCTCGGTGTTCCGCGGTTGAAGGAGATTATCAACGTCGCCGTTAACATCAAGACACCGTCGCTCACCGTTTATCTCGAGCCCGAGTACGGCCAGAGCCAGGTCGCCGCGAAGAACGTCCAGCAGGAGCTCGTCTACACGTCATTGCGCACCGTCACCGCCGCCGTTGAGATCTGGTACGACCCTGACCCGAAGCAGACGATTATCGAGGCGGATGCGGACTTCGTCGAATCGTTCTTCGCTATCCCCGACGACGAGATCGAGGCGAACCTTCATCGCCAGAGCCCGTGGCTGCTCCGTCTCGAGCTCGACCGCGCGAAGATGATCGATCGTAAACTCACGATGGAGTTCGTCGCTGGCAAGATCGCGGAGAACTTCAGGACGGACTTGTTCGTTATTTGGTCGGACGACAACAGCGATAACCTTGTTATTCGCTGTCGTGTGCTCGGCGCAGCGGATAAGGACGACGATGGGCTCGGAACGATCGAGGAGGATATCTTCTTGCGTCAGCTGGAGAACACGATGCTTAATAGCGTCAACCTCCGCGGCGTTAAGGGTGTCCAGCGTGTGTTCTTGAACGAGCAGGATAGGCGCGCGATCTTGCCGGACGGTCGTATCGAGCCCAAGGCGAGCAAGGAGTGGGTCCTCGAGACGGACGGTGTCAACCTGAAGCAAGTCATGACGATCGATGGCGTTGACTTTAGGCGTACGACGAGCAACTCCTGCGTGGAGATCTTCAACGTGTTGGGTATCGAGGCCGCGCGCAACAGTATCTTGAAGGAGCTGCGGTCCGTCATCGAGTTCGACGGTTCGTATGTCAACTACCGCCACCTCGCGCTCCTGTGCGACCTCATGACACATCGCGGTTCGCTCATGGCCATTACTCGCCACGGTATCAATCGCGCGGATACGGGCGCGCTCATGCGCTCGTCGTTCGAGGAGACGGTCGAGATTTTGATGGAGGCTGCTGCTGTTGGAGAGCGCGATGATTGCCACGGTGTCGCTGAGAACATCTTGTTCGGTCAGATCGCGCCTATGGGTACTGGCGCGTTCGACGTCGCGCTCGACATTGACATGCTCAAGGATGTTATCGTCGATCATCGCTTGCCCATCCACTCGCTCATGTCCATGCCCGTCGACGGTGGTATGACACCCGGACAAGTCGCTATGACACCGTACGACAGCGCGAGCCCGATGTGGCAGCAGGAGGGTTACAAGGGCGAGCAGGCGAGTTTCTCGCCGCTTGCGAGCAATGGTTCGGAGGAGGCGGGTGGGTATTCGAGTTATCTCGGCTTCGGTCAGAGTCCGCTCGGTGCGGGTGGCATGTCGCCTGGTCCTGGCGCATATGGTGCGACCAGCCCGAGCTCGCCACATGGGATGTACAGCCCGACAAGTCCGTATGTTCCGACAAGTCCTTTCGGTGGCGCTACGAGTCCATTTGCCGGCGCGACGAGCCCGTACGCGACAAGTCCGTTCTACGACCGTTCTCGTGGAGGTGCTACGAGCCCGACGTACTCGCCGACGAGTCCCGCGCTCAACCTTACGAGCCCCGGGTATTCACCTACAAGCCCGAGCTACAGCCCTACGAGCCCGAGCTTCAGCCCCACCAGTCCGCGGTACAGTCCTACGAGCCCCAGCTTCAGCCCGACGAGCCCGAACTACTCGCCTGCGAGCCCGAGCTTCAGCCCCGTGTCGCCGAGATGTAAGTCTTCGTCATCCATCTCTTCCTTGCATCGTACTAATGGTCGTAGACTCCCCGACGAGCCCTGCCCAGATGAGCCCGACGAGTCCCAAGTACTCGCCTACGAGTCCGAAGTACTCGCCCACCTCGCCTGCTTCGCCGTCGAGCCCCAAGTACTCGCCGACATCGCCGTCGTACTCGCCAGCCTGTGCGTATCTTCTTCATCATGTCCGTGCACACAATGCTGATCAGTTTGTGTTTAGCTCCCGCCTACTCGCCTACATCGCCCGCATACTCGCCGGCGTCACCTGCGTGGTCGCCGACCAGCCCAGGGCAGAACGACCAGAACAAGAAGGGCAAGCGCACGCACGCGTACAGCGCGTCGCCTTCATGGGACTAATATGCTCGCTGCTCTTGGTTAATTGTTTTTTCTCGTTTGCCTTTGCATCGTTCTCCTCTTCCCTCTACTCCCCCTGGCTCACGTAGTCGTACACTTCCCACACCCCACATCGCGCCATCTCCATACGTACACATGCACCATTTTATAACCGTTTTCTTTTCTCTGTCTTGCCAGGTTCTTACACGAATCTTGTACTTACTCGGTCACAATGGTTGATCCTTTTTTGCGTCTGCGCTATCTTCGCGTCTCGGACGCGAGGCTCCCCCGTATCCATGTGTTTTCGCTGTTGAGCGCGGTCAGGTTGTCCATGAGATGATAGCAGCCAAGCTTTGAGCTTTCACGACAAACCTGGGAATGTGCACGAGATATCGGAACAGAGAGTATACCCAACGTCAAAATGCCTCGTCGACGGGGCAGAGTCGGAGTCTTAGAATAATGCGGTTTGCTGTTCGGAGCGCCCGCGCTCTTCACACTCTGCGACTACTTTCTCCTTCACTAGCTACCTTAACGTACATCTGCGCCGCCTCGTACATGTACGGCGAGTGTGCCTATCAGGTTTGGAAAAACGCCCAATGCATGAACGGACGATATCAAGTCGGACATTGTAAGTGCTGCGTGTTCGGCTAGCAGTGGAGCGCCCACCTCTTCAAACCTCTTTCAGAAGAGGCTCAAAAATCGGCTTGAAATACTCTCTAGATAGTACATAATGCAGGCGTTTATTCCTTCTGTAATCGTACAAACATCCACTCCCGCCACCTGACCACTCATGATATGAAACCGCTGCGCCTGTGCATCTCCGATATCTCCGGCTGCAATAGCCATTGTAGCCTCTTACTGAAGTCCACCTCTTCTGCACGATGGAGGACTGGCAGAGACTGAAACGTGAGGTTGATGTGGTTGGCAAGATCTGCCTGCAATGGCATTTAATTGCTCGGTGGGTAAATTTCGTGAAGCGCACGATGAAGACTGCAGGAAGACTGGGAGAGCCTCGATATGATTTGGATATGATCCTTGCCTTGTAAGGCAACTCGGTTTTCGATCATGACGAAAGATCGAGTTGCCGAACGGACCCTTATTTCTGAGATAGATTGACTCGTAAACACCGTGACGTGCTTGTCTCTGTGCGACTGCGTATGAGTGCACGCTCGAGGGTGCATGCACGGTTAACGACTGCCTTATCAAGGAGTTATCATACAGACAAGGGTGGCGAACTGTGCGCGCGCACTGCCCGACATTACAAGACCAACATACTGGTGTATAACATGCCAACACTCTAGTTCCAATCTACCATAGCCTGCCGTTTCACTACTACTGGAGGCGAGCTTCCTCGGCGCTTGCGTGGCGTGACTGAGTGCGACAGTCCATCCGCAAAAGGTTGTTCCTCTGTGTAAATTTGTCGTCAGAAGTCATACACTCAGGAACGATTATATTGTACCACGCACGCGGTGGTGGCTGTTCGCTGTCCCAGTCTGAGGTCCTTGAAGTCGCGGGATTACCATCTGAACTTCACGGTCAAAATAGCGACGAAAGTAATAGGTTATATTCTCACCATTTGAGGGGAGTGGTGGACCTGAGCGCTGGTCGTCAGCAGCTGCCATAGCGGAAGCCTGCAACATTCTGTTCGTCGCGCGCTCGACGATTCTGTACACATGATCGTCAGCATTGCCAAACTAGGTCAAGGAAGAAGATCGATTCACGTACTCATAAAGTGCGCGTTGGTCGCGATAAAACAAGCTGGGGTCTCTGATAGACTTAACCTCAGATATGTCATAGTAAACGTCTACCACCGGCATATTCAATCCCCCGAAGTAGTTCTGGCGCGCAAGGAAAATACTGAAAGGGGCGCCATCAAGATCGTTGTTGTCCTTGTTCACTAACATGCAAAGGTTGCAGACTCATTGAGCGTTGGTGTAAAGAGAAAAAGAGGCACACATACCAGAGGCTTCGTTCAGAACGTCTTGGTTGTTGCACCCTTCGCCCGCGTCTGGGAGCCTTGAGATCGGAAACTTTTGATGTACGATGGCCGGATCAGGTTGCAGATCAAAGTCCGGGGATATCTTGAGAGCCTCGAAGGTTTTCTGAACCTCTCCTTTGAGATATTGCAAGCGTTCAACCTCGAGAAACGGGAGGGACAGGATCCGGGTGCAGTCCCTACGTGCAGTAGTCACGCGTACGGGGAGGTCACCCGTAGATAGGTCCAGCTCACACCCAGGAAAGGGAAAGTCGGCGGCGGGTTGAAGACCTTGAGGACGAGGGTCATCAAGTGCATGGATCGGAGCGGAGAGCAGTGTGGAGATGTCGCGAGGAAGGTCGAAGCGGCTATCAGGGATTGATGGTACTGGAAGGCTTGGGTCCCGTACGAGCTGCGTGTAGTACTGGTTGGTTGGCCTTGAGAGCATTGGCAACCCTATTCCCTGATGTATGCTTCAGTACCATGTATAATGCGATGAAAGCGAAGTGCTCAGCACTTTGACCAATATTCCTACGTATTTATGGACGGGCAACATGGAGGCCTCCCGCTTGGCTTCAGCATCGAGATGATCGACAGATAGGATCGGGTTCAGACAGAGAACGACAAAGTCTCCGCCGGAAGGCATCCTTATGCTTCGTGGTCGACCTTCCCGCACAGGATAGTAAAATCCTTCTCGTTGTACTAGTGCGGACATGGCGAGTGATGATAGGGGAAAGAGCAGTATGAAAACGGGCTGCGAGATGACAGTAGCGTGACGGAGGGTGCAGAAGGATCGAATTAATTAAACCGATGGCGGTAAGATATACAGCGTGCGGAGAGACCAAGTTAGTCGAGGACGATGGCGGTTGAATGTCAAGGCAGCGGCGGTTCGGATCAGCTACATAGGGGAGTTCGGGCCGAGGGGTTTGAATTTGGAGATTCCTCGGCCTTCCCCTGATGACCCAACTCCTGCAGGACAGCATCATCCACTACAGGCGCCAACCTCCCTTTTCCTCATGAACACGTATTTGATACTCTATAACGGTTATGTGTGCATAATAGTTGTACAACTTCCTCTGCGAACCAGCTGGTCTGGACCGGGCGGGATGTCATGTCTCATCAAAACCTGTCACTCGATGTGTAGGGGCTGTAGTCCTCTTGCGGACCAGTTGAATTCCAGCGCACACCTGCCATGGAGATGGATTGGAAAGACTTGATTCTACTCTCCATCCCGAGCCTTACCCCATTGTCAGACCCGCCGATAGCTTCGAGAAATGGACCAATCCTCCGTGTTCCATCACATCCCAGATTGCTGGACCTGTGCTCAGCCTGCGCAAGAGCTCCAGCCGCGTTCAGAGAGCTCAGATGAACCGCCGATCGGCAAAATCCGCGCCGTGAAAGCCTCGGTATTCGAACCGTTCGAGGAGCTCCTTGGAATAGACCTACACCTTTCTCCGAATTTTCGGCCGGCTGTACCTCTTCGCGTCAATAAACTACCCAAGAATACGCAGACAATTCTCTTGCTGGCGACCTTCTCTCCTAGGTTTGGCAAGCCTGGATATGTTTCGCTCCCCAGCTTCATGAAATTTTTTGCGATTAAAGTAGTACAATCACTGGAAGGTCAGGATACATTCGCTTATATTTTGAAGTTCGATAGATTTCTCACTCAACGTAGATGGTGATGGAGCCGACGCCTCCATACTGGACATGCTGCACACTCACACGCGTCCTGAGTGGCCTGCTGGAGCACAGCAATACTTGATTGCACTTCCGCTGTGCATCCCTTGCCAGTTGGAGGGCGCCGACACGGACAGCCTCATGCATCTATGGCAGCAGAACGGATCCACTTTCTCGCTGAGTGATGCCTCCAGCGCAGATCCGTCAGATTTCAAGAGGCTGAGCATCATTTGCGAGGTATTAATGGAGCAATACCTCGATATGAAGGAATCAGACGACGCGTTGGAAGACTTGGTAATTGAAGAGATTCAGGTGTGCTGAGCACTATGTGCTTGGGAACTATCCAGAGTTTCAGGCTCACACCGCAACATGCAGGCATACTTGACCTATCTCAAATCCTTGAAGAACTCGGGCGTTGAGCCGGCATCTACAGCGTCTTCGCATGCTGAGCCGGCATCCACGACGTCGCCCCCGCGCCCCCTGTCCCCAGTCACATCATCCCCGCCACCGGCATCCCGGCAGGCTCCATTGGCATCTACAGCGCCCGCGCATACTCCTCCCAGCTTTGCAGCGCCCCCGCATCTTCAGCCAGGAACCTCATCGTCCAGACAAGGTCAGCCGGCGTCCACGACTTCCCCGCACTCTCCGCCTGCGCCTGAGGTACCCAACGTCCCAGCGCCAGCAGCCGCGAGCTCTCTTGCCGCACCTGGAGCGGCGGCCACAGTCGATTCGAAGAAACTATCGTGGGCGGACATAGCCGCTGGGCGGCGTTAGAGGTATGCAGTCAGCTCCTCGAGCTCATCTTTTCGACGCTGAGAGGAATCAGGGTAATTCCCTCCTGAGTTTGCACGGTTAGCCCTTCATGCGCGGCATTCGCCTCGAAGCTACACCTCGAGTCGCGGGGCGACATTATACGCAATACGAATGAGGATCCCAAGCCTAGATAACCCATTTGCCATAACCAGTATTTTCCGATTTTCCGAAGTTTGCAGGCAGTTGCAGGGCCTCGCACACTAGTACTTTCAGGGAACTTGAAAGCCAGGGATAGCACAGAGCTAGCACAGAGCGTTGGCAGGCTCTGTTCTCCGTCAAGAAATGTGATACGTCGAACGTGGTGGTTCGTAAATGACTCTAGGCAAGCTCTATGAGCACCATCCGATGGCGTGCAGCGTCGATCAGTAAACTGCTTGCGCATGAACCACCACAATCCGAAGCTGCTGCGTTCTTATCGTGCTTAGCTACCCACGACCTCGACGTGTTCTGGGATACTTATGATATACGAAGAGCTCTTCGCCGCCGTGCGACCGTTCCAACAAGCTTCTTGCAGATCCTCATGTTGGAACATCTCGGCGCCTGCTTGCCCGATCTCGCCTCTGTTATTTAGAAAGACGTCAAGGACTCGGTTATCTATACGGATGACTGCCGTGGAGGGAATGGACAGGTAGGCGAAGATGACGGTGTTCTCCGTGAGCGTTCCGTTCAACGTCAGGAACTCAAGGTGGTTGAGCTCGACGCTGCGCAAGGGGTGCTTACTCGAGGGACGCGCATCGAATGTTGGCGCCCCGTGTGGCTCATCAGGCTTGTATTCGTTGACGAATGTCAAGGTCTCAAGAAGTGGGCAAGCCTGAAATCACTGCACCATGTCATCGATGTTTGTCCATCCACGCACATCGTTCAGCTCAAGTGCGCGCAACGAGTGCGAGTAAAAAGATGATCGTGGCTGTAATATGCAGCATTCCAACATCACCCGACGCAGACTGGACAAAGGATTTTGAGCGAATAGCGTTGGGGGCAAGCTGAATGGGGCCAAAAATGCTAAGTCGGCCCGCTCGAGTAAAGGTGCTGGCTGGGCCGCAAGAGCGTCCATCAGGGCGGTGAGACTCAAATTACGTTTGGTATAGTTGACTTCGCGAACGTGAAGTCGTGTGTCAATGCAGAGAACAAGAGTCCTGATTCGGGTGAGGTGGGGGAGTACGCGATGGAGGGCGCTCTGACACTCTGGCGAGTTCCAGCTCAGCGCGTCGAGGAGGATCAAATCGAGAGGGCCGGAAGGACAACGAGCGAGGTAGGTATCAAGCCGCTCGAGGAGACGTGTCTTTTCGTGATCAATATAGGGCAGCACCCCCCAAAGCTCCTGGCATGCAATAGCCGTTTCTCTCCACAACTCGCAAACGTGTGACAATCTGTAGTTGAAGATATGCGGATAATCATCCTCTCCTATGACAGAGCTTTCGTGTCTGGGGCGAATGCGACACCATCCAAAGATGGACGTCAGTATCTCGGGCGGTAGGTCGTTGATGTGAAGACACATCGTGGGATGGGAAGCCTTGAGTATCGAGGACACAAGTGAGTTTGCCGTCCGTCACGATGCCTCTGGTTGGCGAGCGTTTGGTGCACGTTGGAGTCCGTTCGATATTAGATTGCGGGTGAGGATGTGCTTCTGGCAACGCGGGAGGGGTCACAAGATGGTAGGAGACAAGATGTTGCGGGACGGCACACAGCTTCACTCTTCGTTCTTCCCACACTCAGGCTGAAGTGATATCGACCTTCTACGTCACGCTTCTTGTTCGTCCAAGCCGGTCTGGGCGCACTTGCGCCTGGCTCTCCCAACCACCACCAACTGCCACGCATCGACATCGACTTTGGTCATACGCGTCGTCACTCTACATGAACTTGTATCATATCGACACCTCGAACGTCTCATATTCGGTCATTTACGTCTACGTCTAACTGGGAATCTGCGTCCGAGTGTATCCCGGCTGTACGCCTTCAAGTGAATCGACATGAGTTAAACAGTGGACCATATAGGTGTAGGATGCTTGAGAGAGGGAGCATAGGCAATATTTAGGCGAAAAGCAGCAGAAATATGAAGCATTGTGACCAGAACTATCGTACGCCGACGAATTGACATCTACGAACGGCGCCAGTTGTGATCTTGCTGACTTTGCTTTCATATGCGACAAACGTCTGCAAGCTCCGAGTGCATTTGCGGATCGGGCCTCTTGTTCCAATCACCGCAAACATCGCACAATTTCATCCGGGAAAAAGCCGCGGAAAGTTTCGACCAGAACTATAAATTTCTAACCCATTTTCGCCGAATAGAAGGGTCGCCACAAATGATACGTTTCCGTCGCACCTGCTCAAGGGGAGAACAAAGGGCAACACCTTTCATTCAGCGAAAACGCTCACACTTTTCCTGAACCCTTGTATTCGCCCAAAACGGGTCCAAAGTTTCAAGTTCGGGCCGAAACTTTCCGCCCGTTTTCGCCAGATGAAATTGTTCAATGTTTGCAGTGAATGTAGTAGCGCTCCTCTCTATACCACTTGCTTCTTTATCAAAGTGTGCTCTGCCCCAAACAAAAGACTATCGCGACCATTCTTCTAGCACGTGCGCAGCGACCCAACCACATCAACCACACGGCGACCGAACCACACATCAAACCACAGCCACTATCCGATTCAACCACGCAACCACCGACCACCGACACCTTAAAAAGCCGCTTCTCGCAACTTCAACTGTCGACAACTTCTCTCGCAACCACCTACCGTCAACAACCACGACCATGGCTCTCCGTCCTCGCCTCGGCGAGTTCATCACGAATAACGCCTTCGATGCGGGTTGGAACATCGTCAGTTACTGCTCCCTCATTTGCGTTTGCGGCACTCACATCCGCTGTCTCTTACTTAGGGCAGCATCCATTCCATCGCTATGGACGATGAAGATGATCTCGACAAAACCATGCAGAGTGCATGGGAGAGATACGCTCGCAATGAGCTGGTCGACGTGCGTACCATCGCCGAGGCGACCTGGAAACAAGGATATCTATCCGTGCGTCGTACCATGTGACCCTCATCGCACAATACCAATATGTCTGCTTTTTACAGGGTCGCAACCGCTCGAGGTCTGGCCGTGCTGCGAGCGAGCCACCGCAGTCTCGCTCTGTCACCCCCGCGCCCATCAATGCAGTCCCGCCTATGTCGCCTGCGCCCTATCCAACACCCAGTTGGGTAAAGGCGCCTGTGAATATACCCCAGGGGGCTCCGGCCGTACTCCCCAAGGCCACACCCAAACCCAAGGCCACCCCCAAACCCAAACCCACACGCGAACCCAAGCATCCACGTGAACCCGAGCCCGCATCTATAAACAAGCGTGAGGTCAAGCGCGACCTGATCCCCTCTTCAAAGGAGGAGAACGGTAGCTGGGAACCGCCCAAAGGCGACCATGTCGTTATTGGCACGGCGGATGCCCGGAATGCGCGTACACGATACGCAGCCGGCAAGCTGCCCGTCGTGCGTTACGCCGACTTGGCCAGGGAAGGGTGGATGTACAGTGCCAGGGGCAACGATGCGGTTGTCCTATGCCCTGTTTCAGGCTGCAAGCGTATCTTCAAGATGGTACAGACGACCGAGCGGCACATTCGCGAAGCCGCGTGCACCAATATTGAGCATTTCGAGTACGCGGAGAGCCAGGAGTTCATCGACAATAAGTTTACGAGTTCCTCGGCGAAGACGCCTCCCCCGTGTCAATTCTGTGATTGGAAGACCGGGTCGGGAAGGATAGATCCGGTGCGAAGGCATGAGAAGACGTGCCATATGAACCCCAAGAATCGGTAGTGGAGGTGTCGCAAGGAAGATTCGCGCTGCTTTGCCCAATGTCATGACCTGTAACCGTTGCTCCTATATATTACACTGTGACATTTGTCGGTCTAGTTCACATAAAGCTGCGTAACGTGCGGTATACCGGACAATGATTTACGGTGCTAGCAGACGCTCACGATGGTAGGAGGCAAGGTCGCCCGAGGTGCGTCGATGTCACGCCTGCTGATCGCGCGGCGCGCACCGCTGTACAACTCCTCCCGAACGTCCATTGCAGGCAGCCATGGGTTCAGCATTATCGCGCGTGCGCTCTGTCATACGCCCTTGCTCGACATGAAAGCCGACTTTGAGGCGGTTGAAGCGCGCCTGAAGCGCTCACTGGGGCTACTAGCTGCGTCACCGAGCTCTGCGACGACTGAGCCATTATGGATGGTACCGCCAGCAGAAGTTGTTGACCACCAGCCGGCCTCTTTACGAGCAGACAAAACGAAGCTGTACGACACACTTCTGTCCATATACCACGTCAGCTCTTGGAAAGGAAGGGGCGTCACCGTAAGAGAACTAAACCCCTTTCTTGACATTGAAACACCTGAAGCTCAAGGTACGCTTCCAGGATATAACGTCCAGATTCCTTCTTACTCATGTATTACAATAGCCACCAGACCGGTCGACACATTCTTTCCACTGCCGCCTGGGTCAGGAATACTACCTGACTGTACGTATAATCTCCACAGTGCGTGCACCTATGATCTGATTTACATTGTTAGTTGAGCGGTCGTCATTATCTGAAGGATCGCCTGCACCCGCTGAAGGGTCCGAGGCGCGGGCTGGCTAAACTTCGTGTAATTAGAGTATATATCGTTATATCATAACTATAACCTGTGAGTTGACAAGCAAACACGGGATACAATGCAGATAGAGTCACAAATATATCTGGAGAGGGGATTGGGTGAAGTATACTCCATAAGACTGACAGTGTGAGAGCGAATGAGAAAAATGTCAAAGCCCGTCACGGACTACGACACTACGGTCGAGTCGAGATTGGCTGCAGGGAAGATAGATTGGTATCTCGGGATATATGTCGGGTACCATTCGAGGAAATCACCGGTGAACCTCACTTTGTCCGCCTGTCGTATGACCGGGATTGTAAAGAACTTATCGAGAAAGTCCAAGACAAGCGCCTCGGATGTGTTGATGCTCGTGGGTAAGGCAAAGCAGAAGTAATCAGGTAGGTGTGGGTTATGGCCCTCGCCACTCGAAGCGAGTCCTCCTTCGACGGAGATGTTGTCGATCACGACTTCGTTAAAGTGAGCGCCAGCACGGGACGCCGGGGCGAAGTGTTCTACTAGAGCGTCGGCGAGCATGGCAAGATGGTCATCGGGAACTCTCCGATCATCGTTAATGGTAACATGATGAAAGGTCTTGATCGTAGCGGAAGATGGTATGGTCAAGTAGCCAAATATGGCAACGTTCCAATTGAACACGCTGATGAGTTCCAACTTCACAAGATAATCCAGTCTTACACAACGAGGCGGATGAGCTCGAGAGCGTGTCGCATCAAATGGCGCATTCTCGGATGTCTCATAATTTTCAAATACAAGGTGTTCCAGCACAGGCATGTTCTGCAGACATTGAATCATGCCATCGACATCGTTCCAGCCGTGCACGTCGTATAACTCAAGACGGCGCAGGGACGCCGCATATATCGACGACGGAAGGATGGTAAAGCAATCATTAAGAACCACTGTCGATAGATGAGGCATCGGGCCGGGGAGGATATCCGAGTGTAGGTGGATTTTATATTAGTTTCATCGGCTAGGTTCATGTCAGGCTCGAAGGACATGTGGATATCCTCGAGCAAGGGTAAAGGTTGAGCAGCGAGGGAGTCGACAAGAGACCGTGTGAGGACGTCATCGGCTTCAGCATCGGCTTGCGAGCGCGAGGGGTCGCGGTCCACGAGGTCTAGGTTGAGGCTCCGAACCCTCGAAAGATGTGGTAGGACGTAGGAAACAGCTTGCTCGAACTGGGGCCGAGAACCGCCGGGACGGTTTTCGTAGGAAACAGAGAGCGTGATAGGACCGGACGGGCAACGAGTTAAGCAGAGCTGAATCCACTCAGGGGTATCCTGTGGTATGCGAATGACGGACCAGAGCTCTGAGCAAGAGATCGCCGTCTCCCTCCAGCTTCGACAGACCAATAATAGACCCCGGTCTAATGGCATACGTCGAAACATAGACTTCGTAGGATGGGCTCGTTCCATCACAGTCTCTTTCATGATGGAGACGAGTGTTTCCGCCGGGAGTTTGTGTATGTGTGTTCCCATTTCGAAGGACGATGGACAGGCGCGCGACACGATGGCAGCAAGAAAACCGCGCTCGAGCATGTTCTCGATTCAACCGTGATGTCACGCAGTGTCACATTACATAAGTACGGCAAGATCCGCTACGGCTTGCGAGTGCACCGGTATTTGAGACTCGCTCGCATTCTTTCCGTGGTGCGCTCATCTCGGTCCTCCGAGCTGCGCTCGACCATCGGTCTCGCGCCCCGGTTCGCAGTATCCATGGACGTAATTTCATCCCTCTTCAAGCTCAAACCTGTAGCGCCAACCAAACGTATCATCCGTATACATTCACGCACACTTCCCTTCAGCAAAAACTTTGGACCGAGCTGAACCGATACGTCAGAAGGGAGAAATACCAGAGCCTTCTTGAGTAGGTGAATGCGCCACCCAGCCCGAGACGATAAGATAGCATCCGACCAGATCACACGAACAACGCACCCCCAACACTTCAAAGCAGCCAGACACGAGAAAGGAATAAACGAGCGTGAAACGCGTCCATTTGAGCAAAAAGCGAAAGAAACACACAACCAACAATCCAAAAAAAGGGAAATTCCACACGGAGAATGAGAAAGGACGAGAATACTCGATGACGAAATGAATGAAACGAGCGAGCGAAACGCGCGAACGGAGGAAGACCCAACGCGCGTCGTATATGAAAGAAAAGAGAAGAAACTCAAAACTAAATAGCGGAAACGAGACTGAACGAGAACGAGCGAGCGAGCGTGTGGGTGTTATGGGGAGGTCGTATAGGTACACGTGCGACAGAAAAAAGAGAAAAAAAAAAACTCAGACAAAGAAGACCGAGGACGCAGAAACGAGAGCGCAGAAATGACGGAGCGGGGAGGGGGGATGTGTGTGTGGATGTTGATCGAGGGACAGAAGGACGAGAACGGCGAGCGAGGTAAGAGGGTGGGTATAGTGGCATGAAAGAAAAATGTGAGGGGTTGCATGATGGATACTAATAGATGACGAGTGACGGATGACGAGGGTGAGGGGGTGAGTGATCAAGTCCGATGTCCGATCTAGAGAGAGAACGGGCAGGATGGCTTTTATGAGGGGCCTCCTCAGAAGGAGAAGGAACCTATACGAAGAACTGTGTGCTACAAAACACCATCAGCATCCAGACTTTACTCCTTCATCGAAAAGAAAAGAACGTACTGAATCCGACTAGCAGCATGAACCTCCATCTCCTCCATCTTAAAACTATTCAACTCCTCCTTAATCCTCTGTGCAAGCGCAGGCGTCAACCGACTCCAAGTAGCCGGCTCGCTCCTCCTATCATAAACCTGACCAGGGAACGTATCATACACGCTCAAATTGCTAGCAAACGTCAATCTCTTGCTCGGAGCAGTTGCGGCGCGATGAGTGAGCGTCGGAGGCGACGGGGCGTCGAGCGATAAGACTGGCGCGGAACTGTTCATGGCTGGACGGGAAAAGACCGATTGGGCTGCTTGGGCGAGTTTGGAGTGCGATGTGGGAGTCGTGTCTTCTGCGTCGGATGCGCCGGGCGAATCGGTGAACGAGAGCGGAGGGAGCGAGGGCGCATGTTGTTGTCGGTGTAAGCCGTCGATGTGATCCTGTAGATGAAAAGCGGTCAGCGACGAGATAGAACCAGAAAGCAGAGAAGAGTTGCCCGAAATGGAAGGAGAAAACGTACCGGATCAGAAGATGGCATGTGCGCCAGAGCGCCGGGCGGGTGTTTAGCGCCGGCTTGTTCGGCGCTGTTGGCGCGTACTCGTAAGGCGGGCTGTGCGGCTTGGTCTGTACGCTCGAGAAAGATGTGCTGGTTGTAGTTCCTAGCGTCTACACGAGGTCATCGTCAGACCAAAGAGACCAACGAAAAAAAAATGAGAATAAAAACATACTCTTCAAGATTCCCCTCTGCGGTACAAGCGTCCTCTCAACGCTCCTCCTCAATCCCACAGCCCACTCCTCAACATCCTCATCCTCATCATCACTCCCCTCATCTCCCGCACCAGGTCTCAACCGCAACCTAACAGTCTCATCACCATCCCCATCCTCGCCCTCATAAGCATCGTCCATCCGACTCCACTCCCCTTCATCCTCCTCCAAATAATGACTATAATCATGCGCAGAAGGATCATCATCGCCGTCGACTTCGGCGTCTTCGACCAGTACACGCTCGCCAGCTTCGTTCACCCTGTATACGCCCGCACCAGCAACGCCCGCACGCGTAGCCGTATTCTTCGCCCACGTCTCTGGTAAATCTTTACCGCCCGCATTAGCGTTGTTAGCAGCCTCAGCCGCCCTCCGATCCGCCTCGATCCTCGCGGCCTCTTGAGCGTTCGCCTTGAGAGTATGCCGTCTCGCCAACTCAGCGGCGGGCGAAAGACCAGTGAACTCTACCGATGATCTATCGACTTCGACCGTAGCGGCCGAGACGCTAGGCGCAGCGACGGATCCTTTGGCCGAAGCTTTACCCTTCTTCTTGTCCTTTTTCTTCTTATCCTTCTCCGCTGGCCCAGCGGCAGCAAGATCGTCCCCGGGCGGTGGCGGCTCGTCAACAATCACGCCATCCTCGTCGTCCTCTTTACCACCCTTCTTACCCTTAAACACGCTCGTGATCCCCGCTATACTATTCCTCCTCGCCATCTTCCCCAACGAGCCCAACTTGCGAATGACGACGGACGCAGAAGACATAGTCGACGAGAGCGAGATGTTATCGGTCGAAGCATTGAGTTTAGCATTGAACAACGCCCTCCTCTTCTTCTTCCCCGCCGCGCTCCCTTCAGGACCTTCCTCGTCCTCGCCACCAACAACAGGCTCAATACTCTGCGCCGCGCTTAAACTGAGCGCACGTCGAAGTTTGCCTTTAAGTCCTCCAGGCCTATGAGCACCATCACCGAAGTTCGTCGGTGGACCAGAAGCCAACAACTCAGAATCATCGCGAGATTTACGTTTATCGGCGTTACTCATGGGCGGTGCAGTACCCAACGGAGACGGACGAGGCGTACGTGCGATAGGCGTACCCGCCGGCGCAGGGGATACTCCGATCGAACCGATCGAACCTGCCGAGATGGTACTGGCCGCTTTAGGCTTAGCCTGAGTTGGCGCTGGGGCGGGAGCGGTGGGCGTAGATGTTGATGTCGTTGGCGAAGGTGCGGGACGAGCAGAAGCGGTGGACGAGTTGGAGCCTGTGCGTGAATGCGGCTGTGGACGGACGGGCGGCGCGAGCGGGCCGTTGACGTTCAGATTATTACCATTATTGGCGACGGCGGGCACGGCGGGAGCGGCGGCGGCGCGTGATAAATTGGAGGGTGCAGGCTGAGAACGACTGCGCTGTTGCTGGACGTTTGGTGGGGGACTGGGCCGGGGATGGTGTTGCGGGGGCTGGGCCTTCAAGCTGCTTGTGCGCTCTCGTTCGCGGGGCCTGCCCGTCGAATTCGAGTTTGTCGAGTTGACCGACGAGCTCGAGCCTGCGGCGTCTGCCCCACGTGCGTACGGCGGCTGTGCGGGAGCTAGACCGGAGAATTGAGCGTGCTGCTCTGCCGTGTTCTGGCGCTGGGGCCGACGATACGGGTGGAAGCCGTCGTAGTTCTGCTGACCCTGTTGTTGCTGCCCGGGAGGTGCCTGTTGCTGTTGCTGTTGTTGCTGAGGCTGGCGAGCGTATGCTGGCTGAGGGGCTGGCGGGGGAGTGCCGGAGGGGAAAGGGTTGTGCGCGTGATGGTTGAAGGCCGGGAAATGCGGTGGAGGTTGCCCAGGACCGGGTGGACGCTGACCTCCTCCTTGTTGTTGTTGCTGCTGCTGAAGCATCATGTGATGATACCACTGCGCGAACTGGGCCGCATTCGGGTCGTAGAAGCCCTGGGGCGCCATCGCCGGATAGCCGCCCTGCCACGGGTAGAATGCAGGCGGCCCGGGCGCCCAACCCTGAGGCGGTGGGGATGCCGCGGGCGAGCCGGCGGTGGAGGACGAGGAGGACTGCTGGTGGACGGGGTACGGGTACGGCGCGTGCGAGGGTGGCTGTTGTCCGGGAGAGCCGGCAGGCGAAGGGCGGGCTTCCATCGTCGACGGAGACGCAACCGCCACGGCCATCGAACTAGTTCGTTAAAGATAAGTACTTTGTTTATTCGTTGTTCAATGTAGCCACGCACGTTAGTATGGGTTCAGAGAGCGGACACGTCCCTCGTCGAGAGTGAGTGGAGAGAACGAAGGTAGAGCTGATCAACGACGGGCGCAGCCAACCTCGACCGTCGCCACGCGATGCGGAGCTCTACTCACCCGCGCTATCCTTTTTCTCGTCCCTTTCTTTCACAACACACTCTCTCATCGTATCTATGCATTCCATGTCTTCTGCAGTACGTGTCGACCACTCAAACTGTGGGACCACCCATCCGTACACGGAATCAATCTACGAACACCAGATAGCGAGACACTTTGTGGGTATTTCTGCCGCAGCACCTGCCCTTGCCTCCGCGCCCTCTTCATCTCCCATCTCCTTCCATGCGTTGGCACAGCGACCCTTGGACAATAAGTTCAGAGCCCCCTTGTCCTCATTCCTCATTGCGGTCTACCTCTTACCTCTTTCACTACCGTACTTATCTCTTTCGACCTTCCCAGCCAGCTTGAAGCTTCCACGTCGGTCAAACCCCTATCTGCCCATCGCGATTCCCCATCCCGTCCCATCTGATCCCTACCCTACCCGTACCTTCCCCGCAAGCGCCATCATCAAACCCCTTGCAAATTCTATGGCTTGAGTTGAAGGCACCAGATGATGCAGTTGTTCTCCACAAATCCGCCCTCGCAAGGGTACTACTATTCGGTATGTCGTACGCAACGGCTCCGGCTGCCCGTAATCGCCTGCGTTTGAGGAATGGCCAAGCAAGTGGCGATGTTCCGCACTCGCGGCTTCCGGTGCCCGCGCGCAGAAATCCCTACTTGATCCTTGCAGGCTCTTCGCTTGACCCTCGCCGCGGCGCCCGCCCTTTGCTCCAAATATCTCGTCTTCCATCCGCTAAAAGTATACGCTAGGCACTTCGTTCTCGCAGATCTGCTCGCTTGTGTAAGTCTTTCTACCGTGATACCCGACGTATAGTACTCGTCTTCGCTTTTTACACTCGCTGATTCTAAGTGGTTTCGCCCGACGCAAGTTCTGGATCCCCGTACCATCTTATGCCTCGCGTACAGCAGAGTACTACATTCGCAAACCCCCTCGAGCTTGCAGCTTGCATTGACTGGACCTCCCAACCCCCTCTGAACATAGGTATGATCATTCATCAAGGCAAAACCGACGGTCAACCCGCGCATTCATCCCCGACGGACGACACGCTCGCTCACTAGGACTTCCCGAACCGAGGATCATCTTGAAGCTCCGACGCATCATTGACCGTACGCCTTCTCGCGCCGATGCCCACTCGTGGCATGAGATTCGCGCGCGCGTCGTGCACGTCGTGTAGGATTGAAGCGCCAATTATATGTGGCGTGTCGACTTCCTTTGGTGGAAGCGCGCGCGCAGGGTTAGCGGGCGCGATATTTGAAGAAGCCAAGATTGGGCGGGGTACGATTCTCGAGAAGCACAAAAGTACCGCGTGCGATTGGAGAGGTCGTGTACATCGAAGCGTCACTCGTGCGCACAGACTCGTATAGCGAAGCAGGTCGGTCGTAGTTATCTCAAAGTGGCGCGCGCCGTTCATACAGTTGGCGTGCTCGGGATCGAAATTCTTTCCTCGACGAGGAGCGTTTGCGAACGTCGTGCACTCGAGCCCATTCAAGACTGGCGGGCCGGCACCCCACTGAAGAAACTTCATACGTTCTCCTCTTCCGCTACCTGTACCTGGTACGCAGGTGCGGCTCTGAACGAGAGCAGACGCCCTTCTACCTCCGCAATCCCTCGCAACCGGCGGCTTCTACGCATCCCGCGTCCCATCATGCGCTCGGACTTCGAAGCTAGGGCGCTCTCTAGATCGTCTCACTTACTCAGGTCTGGCTCGCGCTTATCGTAGCAAGAACCTGAGAAGACAGCGCTTTCGGCCCGAAAGCAGTATAGTGAGCGAAGATATGGACGTTCGCAGGCTCCTGTGGGTGTTGACTTCGATCGCGAATCTTCGAATGCTTGACTTGTAACGACAATTTTCGCCACGCAGAATGATCGAGCATAGGTACGATGTTGTAAAGTGAATGTATGAAACGTACGGTAAGCTACAACGTCCATAGGCGTGCAGAATAGGATGTAATTTAATCATAATGATATGCGTGGAGAGGACTGTATGCCGCTGACATTCACGATAAGAACTGATATGCGGACTTGTAACTGAGTCGTTGTGAACGGACGTGCGGATCCGCACGGAGTCGCCTGCCAGACAGGCAGAGCAGGCAGAATGGGCTGGTGCTGCCGGCACTGTCGAGAAGAGCTGCCGGCTTGCTTTTGATACTATATAGCGTACTGGTAGCATCCCAATATGGTAATGCTAGATAGTTCCCAGGGTCTAAATAGCATTATAATATTCACTACCAGGGTGCTGATAGGCCCGGCAGCAGTGGCGGCAGCGGCGGCGGCGGCGGCGGCAGTGGCGGCAGTGGCAGCGGCAGTGGCGGCAGTGAAAGTTAGCGTACTGGTGGCAGCCA